>PVKB01000592.1:0-292166 GCA_004027205.1 Ctenodactylus gundi | reverse complement strand
CAGGACTCGCAGTGCTATAGTGAAGGAAGATCTGGACACCCTTCCTCTTAGTGGTAACACCACCCCTGCTCATCACCCCAGGCTGCCGTTCTGCCTGAGGGTAGTGCTGCCTACCTGCAGCTGGCCTCCGACTCTCAAAGTGTCCCCCTTGGGTCTTCTTAGCCCCCACCACCTGCTCAACTCGTTGCCCTCATTACATTTCGCCCTTCGTGAATATCTGAAAGCACCCTATCTACCTGGTTAGAACAGGTCTCATACTGGTATTGTTCTCTACTTGGTCCTTCCTGCTTCAGAGGATTGGGTTAAGGAAAGCAGCCTATGGTGTGCTACAGTTACCAGCGAGTACGTGGCCCAAATGACCTCTTATCAAAGGCTGAGCTCTCAGAACTGCAGTGTATTCTCACACAGCGCAGGGAGAGGCCTATTGTACAAAACTTCCTCTGGGAAGACACGAATTTCTACTCACTCCATAAAGGGTGCAGCAGACAGAACAACGTAAAGGTCAGACCGAAGTCCGACTTGGTGAACGACGTTATTAGGGTTATTTACAAGAATATGGGCAAGGAGGCATTTACAGGAGAATGCCCCTGGCTATCTCCAGGCCTGTGGGTGGCTCAGAAGGCAGGTAGTCATAAGACCCAAAACTCTGCCTCACTCACCCCTCCCCTGCGGGCTCCACCTCCCTACACTAGAACACGCCCTGCCAGCCAGAGCACACACTCCAAGCCAGTGGGTGCGTCCCATGTGCTGTACCTGCCTTAGAACAACCCCTGACTGCGTGCCCAGGTGCAGTTGAGGCTCTGGCCCTGAGGTCCCCACCTGTCTGCTCCTCACGTGCTCACCTGCGAGCTGTCCTTCTTCCCTTCAGGAGAGTCAGAGGACTTGCTATCCAACAGCGACCTTGTGTATGCATCTGCCCCCACCTGTGTAATTTCACTATTAGGAAGTATCATTTTATTTTCTTCCGCCTTGAAGAAATAAGTTATGGTAACAGAACTTGCAAATGAGTTATTATTAGCTGGAGCTATTAAAACACGGCTTCTGTCTGCTCTTGTGGAGTGGGAAGGAAAGAGGGTCGCCCGGGGCCTGGAGAATTCTGCACAGAGAGACAAGGAGCCTCTGTGCCATCAGCAGGAAGTAGGCAGTGATTACACTTAGAGAAATGACGGGAGCCACCAGACCATGCTGATTATGAGTACATGTTTCTGGACATCTCCATCTGACTGACAAAATGCCCACTACCGGAAAACACATCTGCAGAACTCACCTTGTATGCATAGCTATTGCTATAGTAACCAGCTACTGGGGCTTCTTTTTTTAACTTTTTTTTGAGGGCAAATAACCATTTTACACTTGAAACAAAACAATCTAAAAGAAATATGATCCTTGATGTTCAGACTAGGTTCCCCTTAAATACATTACAAAATAGTGACATTGGGACATGCCAATTACTCCAAGTCAAGCCTGATGGTTGTGAATTGTACATATTTTAAGGCAAAAGAATGTTCCAAAGGAGCATGTTTCAGATCAGCCTGCTTCTCATTTATATTTAATTTTCTTGCAAATGCTGAAACACAGAACAGTTCGTACTGAGCAATAAGCTTGTAAGTTGAATCTAACAGCTTCTAAAGCAAGCAGTCTGAGGGGCCCAAGTTCCCAGTAGTCTGCTTCCAGATTGCATTTCTCTTCCAGACAAGTCATCAAATCGCCCGAACTTTGGAGAGCACTGCAAGAAATTGCTTTGTCTATTTTCTTCCTTCATTGCCCCCAAAGGATCTATAGGGTGCCCCCTTTCTTGCTCCTTAAAGGCGCTTCATGAAGAAGCCATAGCTTTCCTGCCTTTTTTAGGTACAAAAACTCCAGTCTGGTTCAATTTAAAACTTCAACTTAATGTCCATCTTCTCCTCCTGCTCCCAGGGCCATCCGGGCCTGTCCCTAAGGACTCAGTGTGAAGTCACATGGCCCGTTCTCCCAGTGGGATCTGGGCAGAGGAAGAGAGAGGGGGAAGGGACCTGCCTCTACTTTGCCAGTCAATTCTGCGCTTCACTTGGCTATCCATGGTGCCTCGCATCGTCCAGTTGTCTGACCGGAGAAATCCGCTCCTTCCTCCCTATTGGGCGTGCTCACACCCACGGGCCTTGCCGCGGTGGCAGTCCATGACCTCACATGAGCTGTTAGCAAGGTGGCTTAAATCCTGGGGCTGAGGTACAGATTGAGCAGCTCATACTTAAAGTGCTGCGGGACAAGAGGTGATTTGGGTTTTGAATTCTTTTCAGTTGTCAGAATATTTGCAATTTACATCATGAGATATCTTGGAGACATTATCCAGACCTAAGCACAAAGGTCATTTATATCTCATAGACACCTAGAATGCACAGACTGGAGGTAATGTTATTAATAACATTGTGCATAAAACTAAACTTGAATTCATTAAGCCATCAGAAAACATCACGCGGCATCAAATCAGTGCTCAAAATATTGTGGGCTTCATTTAACATTCCTGGGGAAAAGCCACCGCAACTCTTTCCTGAGGCTGACAATCCTAATGTGTGAAAAGGGCTGGGTAACAGGACGGGCTTGGCTGCGGCTGGAGGGATCCTGCTGCTCCCAGGGACTTGCGATTTCACTTTTAAGGCTTTAAATTTAATCAAGCACAATCCGAACAATTCTATTTAGCATCCTATTATATAAATTGTGACCTTCTGCAGTGAAAGCCATCCCAGTGGCAAATGCCTGTAATCCTACCACTCTGTGAGACTGAGGTAGGAGGATTGTTAAGTTCCAGTCCAACCTGGCAACTTAGGGAGAACCTGTCTCGAAATATAAATAAATAAACAAATAAACAAAAACAGTCTGGGGATATAGTTCAGTGCAAGAAGACCCTTGGGATTCAACTGTAGTGCTGAAAGGGGAAAAAAGTCACAAAACACTATTACAGTGAGCAATCTAGAAATATACTGTTGATCAAAAGTAACCTCAAAGGACTGGAAAAATCTAAACAAGCTGATTTTTATTAAAGAAACAGATATATAAGAGAGCTGCCCCTCCCTGTCTACACCAGGCCTCAGCCAGGATTGTCTTTGATAGTTCTTATTTGTATGTTTTGTGCCTTTTTCTTTTTTCTTAGAACAGTTTAGCCAGTGGAGAGAAGCAATTATTTTTAACTTAACCCATACTTTTCTGTGGTCCTGAGGATTGGATCCAGGGCCTTGTCACTGAGCTACATCCTTGGTTTCCTTCCTTCCTTCCTTCCTTCCTTCCTTCCTTCCTTCCTTCCTTCCTTCCTTCCCTTCTCTTTTATTTTTCTTTCTATCTCTCTTTTTTCTTTCTCTCTCTCTCTTTCTCTGTCTCTCTCTCTTTTTCTCTGTCTCTCTTTGAAACAGGGTCTCACTTTGAAACAGGGTCTCACTAAATTGCTAAGTTGCTTGGGCTGGACTCAAACTCCTGCCTCAGACTCCCAAGGTACTGTTATTGTAGGTTCATTTCCTCACACTCAGGTAGTTTTCGCTTTTTGCTTCTGGTTTTCTTCCTCCTATTTCTCATAGTTTCTCAGCTTTCTTATAAAAGTTCTCAATTTTTTTCTTCCTCTGATTTTTGCTTGTGCTAGCATAAATATGCAAAGCAAGAAAATTCCTCTAATCACTTATTTTAAATATATTCCTAAGGTCTGCTGTGCATACCGTATTTTCATTGTTATGTTTTGTGGATACTCTGTATTTTTGATTTCCAAATTTCAAGTGCCTTTTTTACTATTAATATTTTTGAAAAATTTCTACAATTATTAAATAGCTTTTAATACCTGAATCAACACCAAATATACTTGAAACCAGAGTACAGATTTTTAATATATCAGCCAGCTCTGCCTATGAACCTTGTTACACGGTTACTACGTCTTTGTGGTTAGTACATAGTGTCAACATTGTTATTGCTTTTTATTCATACTTCTTATTTTACTGATTTGATCTGTGATTGTCTAAGAGAAGAGAACTCAGGCCTCCCGACACCAGCGCACTCCTGCTCACAGCTCTGCAACCTCTGAATTCCGCCCTGTGCCCCATACTCCACATTATTTATATCATCACTGTCAATTGTAGTATTTGGCATTGAGTTGCTCTGTGCTCTTTGACCTGAATTTCATCACCTGGTGCCAGGATCAGGACCTACTGTCCCTTCTTCCTGCCTCCTCATGTCCCTCTCCTGCTCCCCCTATTCTAGCCACCTATATTCTCTTACTTAGAATATATCTGTGTACTTTTAAATACTCAATAATTCTATCCCTTACAGTACAGTTTATTAATTCTGCATTTTACCAGAGTATATCTTCCTATTAGAAACACTCAATATTTCTGAACTTGTTTTAAGTATCTCTCTTGTACAGAACTAAGAATTAGATATCACCTCTAGTTCACTCTGACAATCCATAGCTTTTAATGAGCAAAGCGTTCTTACATAAGGAAAGACGTTTTTAAGATACAGCTATAACAGCTGTGTATTGTCTTGGTTTTCCTTTTACATAATTTTATTAAAAATGTCATTCTTCAGTCTATTTGCTTTGCCTGTGTTTTATTTTTAAAATATATTTCTGTTATATGTGATATGCAAATATATAACTTTATTCTTTCTTAATGTTTATATTTATTTTGCTAAAATGGTCACATTTCTATTATTCGATTTGATAATTTTAAATACTTTTCATAAAGAACTGGTCATTTTTGTTACCTTAAATATCCTCTCTATAGGCATATCCTCCCTATGTTTATTACCTTAACTATCCTGTCTATTATTAGAAAGGGAGAATGAACAAAGCAAAGCAATGATTCTAAATAGTTTTTTTTCTAAAAAAAAGTGGACAACGTTTCTGCTAGGTGATAAAGTTAACATCATCTGTAAGGGCCAGATGAGCTTCCAAGGCCTCAGGTATGTTGTCCTGGGAAGGACACATCAACACCTCTACAGTGGTCTAGCCAGGAATGCAAAGCCTGAATCCGGTCATGTGAAAACTTCAGACAGACACAACTAAGGCAGGCTCTCCTAAAAATAAAAACAACAACAAAAAAAAAGTGTTTGTGGGGCAAATCAGTGTCATAAACAGGCGAAGGCTAAGAAAATGTTCCAGATTAAAGAAGGCTGAGGGATATAACATGTGCAACATCTGAGCCCCAGTTACTCCTGTGAGAGAGAAATAATGTACCAACAATGATGCGAGGTTCTCTGCTACAGCTCCAATATACACAGTAGGTTCGGCAACAGGTATTACTTCTGAGGTTGACAATTACACTACAGTTATGGAAGACAGTAGTCCTACTCTTAGGAAACACATTGACATATTTAGGAGGAAAAGATCATGATGTATGTAACTCACTCTCAAGTAGATCAGAAGAAGTTATTTGTGCACGTATGTACATGCACATATACATATATGTTGCTTAAAAAGAAAATTTGCTTTAAGAACAAAGCAAGCGGTGTAAATAGATGGATCTGCCTCAAGTAATGATAGGTTTTTCTTTCATTTTTGTTTTCACAGCCTTTTAAATTTTTATTATAAAAATAACCTTTGCATCTTCTCTACAGATAAGATAATCAGTGACCTTTATTCGCTCCCCCAGTTTTTCTCCTTCCTTCCATATTGTTTCTATTATAACTCACATTTATATTCTCTCAGATGTCCTGCTTCTCACGGTTGCTTTAGAATGAAAATTATGGTTAAATATGTTCAGGGCTCGCTGCCATTTCTTTCACAGGCTGTCTCAGTCAACTCTTGATTGGCTGAAGGTTTTTCTATGAAGGTTTCTTAAGAGGGGCTCACAGGAACAATATCTCTTTGTTCCAGCATTAAAAAGCAACTTTTTTCTGTAACCTTTATACTTGAAGGACGGCTTGCTCAAAGATAAAGTGCCTAATGCATACGTTGTACAAATGGCTCGGCTCTCATTGGCAGTAATTGAAAACTACGGGAAAAAAATTGCATTCAGCTGATTTTTTATGCCTAAAGATGAGACTTCCTTTTTCTGTTCTTCAGTCAAGTCTTCTTGTTGTGGTGGTTGGTGTCACTGTTGTGAAGTCCAATTACTTCAGTGGAATGTGCATTTGTTTTCACATATCTGAGCCAACCTTTCCTGAAACACTGCATTTCAAAGCATAGATTTAAATCTTCAATTTCAGAAAAATTCTCTTGAATTGTATTTTGAATATCTATTGTACCAAATCCTTTGATTTTGTTTTCCTGATAAACATCAAACATGCGCATGGTGAAAATCCTTTGCCTTTTTTCTTAGTTATCATGGGATGGAACAAATGCACATTTCCCTGAGTCGGCTTCTAATACGATGCATTTGTTCCTGTGGAAGCTAATTGAATCAAATTCTGCTTGATTAGCAAAAAGTATACCACAGCATCCTGCCCATAATTATGCCTCTGTTCTCCACTTTTCTCCTAGTCCTCAGAATATGCAGCTGTCCTCCACTGTCCTGTCACTAAAGAGGGAGCTGTGTGAGAAGCAGTTCCTTTTTACTGTTTTATGAAGTCCTGGGATGTACCGCTTCCCTGTCTCTCAGGGTAACATAATAGTCAAAGAAGAATTACAAGCATAAGTGTATGCTTAGCATTTGTTGGCAAGGACCATGTTCCATATTCTTTTTTGTTTTTCATTCACACTCACTGCAGTGCAGACAAAGAAATACAGGTGTGCGTTCTGTTTCGTAACTCTCAGAACTTCTGTTTATCATCTGTAAAATAAGCTCAGTAAAACACACCTCTTAGATTCTTGCAAAAATCAGCAGTAGGCTCTAGAAAGAAACGGCTCTTGTGGCTCGTGGCACACAGGCACTGCCTGCCAAGCGGATAGGATTTATCCTTTGCTCCAGCCAGTCTTTTCTATGTAAAGTATGATCTCAAAGCAAAGAGTTTTGGAAAAGCAGCCTATCCCGCTGGAGTTACAGAAAAGCGGATTGAAAAAGTTCTCATTTGATTTTAGTTAAATGTGCAGAAATACAAATTCTAGTGAATTATGCTTTATAATTTTGAATAATGTTTTTAAAAATCAGGATAGGAACAATATCTTTTTGTGTATTACTGTGGTAACATGCTAATGAATAGATCTGAGGAAGAGGATGTGCAAGGTAATATGGAAATTCATTTATGTGTTGAGTTGTAAGATCCTACAAGACAAAGTGAAAGTTTGACCGATTTTGGCTTTAGAAATGCTAAACTTTGCAGTCTGGGATTGAGCTACATAGCTCTTTTGAACTATAGGTGTCTCGTCTGCAAAAGGAGATCTGTTTGTTTTATACTTCATTAAGATTAAACAAAATAAGCTATATGAAGAGACAATTCTTCAACTTTTATCTTCTCTGTGCCAAACACCGGTATTAGAAAATTAACTCTGTAATTCATTATTCATGTTTATGAAATTTCTGCAGTTTCTATTCACTGGGGTCAGAGTGAAAGCTATTCAGAGTACCGATAGCTACCTTTGCCTAGGTATTATCTAAAGAAGCCACCGACACCCTACCTGAAGTCATCTTTCCATAATTTATTTGAGGTGTATTAATGTTTCTTTTGTACGAAGAGTTTCCACATCTGGTCAGACTCAGCAGGCACACTCTGATCAGTGGAGCTAGCAGAAAGGCCTAATAAGGAAGAGAGAACAAAGTGTGCTCTATGTACCCATGTGCAGGACAAACAGTCAATCAGATCCTTACTGTTATAACTAGGGAAAGGTCTTTAGAAATCTGTCGTTTCTCTAGCCTTTTAATAGCTATTCATATGGTTTCTGCATTCAGCCAGTTGTCTATCATCCTTAAGCACTCTGAAAATCTGCCTTTCTTTCAAAATTACTGGGGGTGTGAAATTCTTAAAAGCTCTGTGAACTCTCAAATCATAGGAATCCAAGTGTGATACCTTATTGTGTAATCTCTGAAAAATGCAATTATCAAAAGATACATTCAGAGAAAGACTTTAGCAAGCAGTCTGTGCTTTCTACACAGCATGCTCAGGGGCAATCAACCTGCCTCCATATTCCTTTCTCTGCCAGGACCTCCGGAGCCAAACCATGGCCATTCCTTGGTGAGAGCGCCCTAACCAATACTACCTACCCCTCACCTGTGTTGAGATTATCCTTCAGCTAATGCGGTCACTTTGTTCTTCTGGGAGCTGCACATCTTCCATGTTAATTTAGTTAACATTTTGGAGGCAATCTTCTTGAGTGTCTACAGTTCACACTGGAAAGGAGAATCAACGGGCTGGAAATGGCTCTCCGGAGGACAATTTCAAGAACGCCAAGTACTTCCTGACTTTCAAATCTGGGCTGCTTGGGATGACCACATGTTTATATGACAAGGGCCTGTTTTCTCTCACTCATGCATCAACTTACGACATTGAAACAGTGCTGGGCAACGGTTTGTCAAATGTATCTAAGATACAACTTGCCAAGAATAGAAGAAAATACTTCTTACCTAACGTACCTATACCCAAACAAGCAAATGAACCAAAGACTTTGTTATTACCCAGAGATCGAGGCAACATCTGTCCCCAAGCCTCACTCTCGCTATGATTCTTTGACTGGTTCTTGCACAATTTGAACTAATCATATGGTATTTGGTTTACATGAATTGTTGAGAACTGTGAGATAAATTTCAATTGAATGAAAGTAGAGATTATAAAAAATAACGGCATCATATCAGTAAATAGATTGCTGGCTATCTGTCCAATTTATTCCCTAGGAGGATTTTTCTTGGTAAAACACTGAAAGATTGTACACATGTTTAGTAGAAAATTCAAAGTGGTTACTTTGGAAACATGAGAAGCTGACTTAAGAAATGTGTTTTCACGATGCATATAACCCTAGCATTCATTAAATCAAGTGCCAAATGCCCAAAATAATGTGTACACAGCCGCTCTACTGACTCATGTAAATAGATGATACCTATTTACGAAAAGACCACATCTAGGCACTACTAGGACATAGGGACTGACATGTCAGGGACCACCAAAGAAGTCAGCTTGGTTGGCACATATAACCCTGAGTGGCTGCCAGGTTGTGCAAAATTCTAGAGACAACATTTAATTTGCAGTGCGCTATGACTAGAACCTTGCACAACTTAGCACCCTGCAGGACAGAAAGAGCTGCCCAGACAGAAGCAGCCTCTGGACCCCCCACACCCACGTAGTTCGCTTTACCATTCTCAGAATTGTAGATGATAATTTGTCAATGGACGACTTTCTAAACAGCACAAGCAACCCTTTCCACGCCCAACTTTATGTGAACCAGCCTGGCACATTTCTGCACTCAGCCTTGCAAGGACCTATTCCATAGACCATGTCACGGAGGCCAGGCACATCTCGCAGATCTCCATGTTACGCAATGCACAATACACAGCTTGCTTGGCTTAAACAGCAGCCTCATCTGCCAGCCTCCTTCTCCCCAGGTTAGTCCATTCTGATCCTGACGCACTCCTAGTGTGGCGGACAGGTTCATTTTCTTAGCTTCTCCGAGCCAAGCTAACAAGCCCTTAGACTAATTCGAACACATTCTGAATGCTGAAATATACGAAGCAGATGAGGCCACATATTCCCACACTAGCTTTATAGTAAAAGGACCCAGAGAAAGGTCATCTGAGGAAGACTGCATGCTGAAATGATGCTATTCTCATCTTCCTGTTAGCTGAGGCACGCGGCCAACTTCAGTCAGTCTCTGATATAAAGTAAAAAGGATCAAGACGTGAGATATGCACCAATTTCTTACTCAATGCAATTGTTATGTATTGTAAGCACATACTACTTAAAGAATAATTAATTGTGGGGGGAAAGGTAAGCTTTAGAAAGTGGGAAACGTGGAAGCACTGGAACTTTGCAGAAATGAGTTTCTCTCCTGCTCGTACAACTTAGCCCTTGCCTTAGGCTGGGCCAGGTACTCGGTCTCTCTGGTTCTGGTTTTTTTTTTCCCCTACATATGAAACGATAATAAAACTTAATTTTCAGGATTAGTAATAGAAGTAATGACTCATCTCTAAGGATTCTGCCACAGCTATAAGCATGGAATTGGTGGATAATACATAGCACCAATTAATTTTTTTATAAGAAGGGACTAACTCCTGAGAATGGGAGCTGCAGGAAGAGCTGAGGAGTTAGAGCGCTTGCCTGGCAAACACAAGGCTGGGTGCAACTGTCCGGCACCACCAAAGCCAAATGCAGTGGGCACACCTGTAACCGAGCACCTGAGAAGCAGAGGGAGGAGGACTGCCGTGAATTCAGGGCCAGTGTGGGCTCCATAGCTAGTTCAGGACCAGCCTGGACTGCAGAGTAGGACCCTGTCTCAAAAACAAAAAAATCATAAGAATATTTGTTTTGCATTAAATGAAAGAAATTGTATATGTGTCATTTATAACATTTTTATAACATGTTGGACATTAATCTCAAGTATACAAAGTAGAAGAATAAATTCTCCTTTTAAAAGATTGAAACATTGTAAATAAAATTAAATTTCAGTTTGATCCTTTTCTTTTTTCTGTTTTTTTTTTCTTTTTCATGAAGTCTTTGTGGTGTGACGGAGTTCATAACTGAAGGGAAGTACGTTGGACAATGTGTCTTAAGTATTTTTGCTTTAGTGTCTTAAGAAACACTTTGCTAATTGAAAATCGTAAGTGAATGTTACATGTTCCTTGAATTTAAGCTCTGATTTTTGCCCTGAGTTTTTAGGTCTGTATAGAGCTGGATTTTCTTATTATAGTGATGTAATTTTTCACATATTAAGCCAGTTGTCATGAAACCATTGAGTGAGTTCATCCTCTCTGACCTCTCATTCTCATATATCAACAATCACAGGTGTGCAAATAATTTTATGAGCTCTCTTTTGGTCCATTTATCTGTTTATTTCTGCATCAATATCAAGTTATTTATTCTGTCTTTCTAATAAATTGCTATGTCTAACAGGGCACATCCAGCTCAATTGAGTTATGTTTTCAGAAATTATTCTTGCATACTTAATATCTATGCAAATTTTTAGATTTTTTCAACTTCTATAAAAAATCCAGTGGAGATGTTGATTGTGACTCTGTTTACTCCATGTGTGCACTTGGAAGTGATCAAGATCTTTGTAATAATGGGTCTTTCAGTGACCTTTGTATCTTCTCACTCACTAGGGTTTTCATCCTCCAATGACATTTCGTATTTTTTCAGCAGAAGTACTCTGTGTTTTTCAATAAGTGTATTTCTTGCTACTTCATTGGTTTTGTTGCTACTATAAATGAGATTTGCTAAATTATACTTGCTTGGGAGTACAGAACCCAATGATTTTATATGATGATATCATATCAGGACCACTGCAGGCAAGTTCGAGTATTTTCAATAGCTCACTATTTATTATCAGATCTTCTCCAGATAAACAATTGTATCACCCACCAATAATCACAGCTTTTCTTTCTCCCTCTCTAATCATTGCACATTTCGTTGTTTTATCATTTGTTTCATTACGGGAATATCGCATGGCAGCTGGCCTCCTAGCGTTAGTACCTATGGTCACTTTGCTTAGAATGTTTCATCTTTAAACATAAATAACTTTAATCAGACTAAAGAAATTTCCTTCTACGCCTAGTTCATGTGTGTCTGTGTGTGTATGTGTGTGTTCATGCACACATGCACACACATACTAATATGTATATGTACCTGGGCCTGCTGACTCACACCTTTAGTCCCAACACTCCGGGTGGCTGAAGCAGGAGATCACAAAGCCACGCCCAGCCAGAACAATTTAGTGACTTAGTGAGACCTTGTGTCTAATGAAATAATTTGCTAAAGGAGCTGGGAATGTAGCTCAGTATGAAGGCCCTGGAATTGAACGCCAGTACCACCAAAAAAGTATAAGTATTGCAGTTCGAATTTCAAGTTACTTCTTTCTTTTGACTCCTTATAATTTGTTTCCAGAATGCAGTGGTTTACCTAATATTCTCAATGATCACGTCAGTATTAGGTTCATCTTAAGAATCACACTTTTAGAGATTTCTCGACTCTGCTGCTTTTCAGATGAGGGTCTGCCTTTGTTCGTTGGGTGGCTTTCTTCAGTATCATTCTTCACTTGAAATTTACCTCGTGGCTGTGCTTTCTGCAGATGGACAACTGTCTCTCTACATGAAATAAAAAGCAGAAGAACAGGGCCCCACATTCTGTAAGTGGGGGTAGGGAAAAATCCTTGACGGCATGTCTTTGCACCTGGTCTTTTGGGCTTAACAGTTCTTGTTCCTCCACCTGTCACCAAGGGCTTGGCTCACCCGCCCAAGAATTGCTTCTTCTGTAAACAAATATTCCTGTTACAGCTTGCTGGCCCCAAGATAGTGTGTGTGGGTGAGGGTGGGTGTATGAGAGGCTGGGTGTAAGAGAGACAAAGAAAGAGAGGAGGGGGAGAAAAGACACGAGAAAAGAAGAGGGAGAAGAGAAGAGAGGAGAGGAGAGAACGAATGATTCTAAGGAGTTTGCCATCCACGTGCGTTTTCGCACAATAACCCGACAAGCAGCCTCCTGTTGTCCCTTGCCCTGGCTAGCCTCTCGTTTTGACCACTTCACAGACTGAAGCACAGCTGATGTTGTTCTCACTATATTTGGGATTGCTATTTTTCTCTTTGATATATTATCTCATTGTTTTCAATAATGAAAACTATTTTTAAATTTGTCTTTTTTTGGGGGGGCAGAATACAACTACCTATTTGCATAAGGTCACACATTCATGACATTCATAAATGTATACACACAAAAATGTTCGTTTCCAGGGTTTCATGCAACATGTCAGAGGTTAAGGTATGCTACCCTACTATTTTGAAATCAGAGTCCTCCCTCTTTAAATGAATACTCTCTGGCTGGAGAATCCTCCTAAGCTTAAATCTGACATCTTAATTACACGACGCACTAATTACAAATGCTGAGCAGCATCAAATAAAATTTGGCCCCATAGGATTTGATCTCAGCATTGCTACTGTCTTAATCTACATACGGGGAGTAGGAGTTGACCAACTGGGAAACTACATAGGAGTTGCTGTATTTAAGTCTCATTGATTCTGTTTATTCGTTTTGTAAACTTAAATAAGTTACTTGATGCCGCCAAGCCCCGGGTAGGTAGTTGTGAGGGTCAGGTGGATGAAAATGAGCATGAGGAAAGTTTGTGACCAGCTGAGCCCCGCGTAAGGACGTGACCGCTGCTGGCGCTGCCCCTGCTGTCTTCTGCTTCTCGTCTGTCACACCTGTATATTCAAGCCTTGCACACGTTGTCAACACATGTTGCCTACTGTATTAGTATCAGCTTTCTGTCACAATGCGAAGCTCAGGCAATTAGAGAAGGCCTCCTTCGGAGGTTTTCAGTCCAAGACTGAATGGCCTCATTAAGCTGGGCCTTTGCAAGGGCAGCACATTACTGAACCTTTTTTTTTTTTTGAGACAGAATTTCTCTCCACAGTCCAGGCTTGTACTGAACTCACTCTGTAGCCCGCGCTGGTCCTAAACTCACAGCAATTCTCCTTCCTCTGACTCCCAAGTTCTGGGATTACAGGTGTGCACCACTATGCCCCACTTACGCAGTACTGGGGTCTTAAACCCACGGTCTTGCACTTGCTAGAGAGACCTCTGAATTCCTCCAGTCCTCCAAACTTTTAACACGTGGACCTTTGTGAGATGATTATCTAAACCATAGCACCTATTTATATAGGAATTGGTTTCAGGGAAATATTTTCCTGTTAGTTCGTGTAGCCAAACCACATTATTTTGAACACACAAATTTGTGTTGGCTAGGAGAAAGTATAGTGCTGTGGTTTTTAGAATGGATTTTAGAGTCAAGCAGATGTAGATTCTAATCTTTACTTGCTTACTTTCTAAATCCTTGCTTGAGACACTCAGAGCTTCTTTGCAGTTATATGTAATATGTGGATTCCCTGGTGCTATTATTTCTGAAATAACTTCAACCGACTTGAAGGATTAAGAAACCACTTCTACGTCTCATTACAGTCTTGTGTTGGGAAGGACAGTACGTCTGATTGAGAACGTCTCAAAGATTATTGGAATGTTCCGATAGTAAGACTTTCTGGGACTCTCATTTCTCTGCGCATCCGTCTTTCTTTAAATCTATCATTTAATCTTGCTAAATCGTTAGTGTATCTTCATATCTTCTTATCCAGACTTTTCAACTATTTAGCAGAAACAAAAAGAACGTTACCTGGAGTGTGCCCTGTATGTACCAATCCCTTTTTCAGGGTTACTTAGTGCTGGTCGTTATTGGAAACTACAGCACTGAATCCTTGCCTCTGTTGAGGTCGTAAGTCCTACATACCGTGAGATTAACTGGGCAACACCATATTCATCAACCTCAAAGTTATTTTTCAGTGAGGGGATCTCAAACATACTGCTTTTCTACTGCTAGTGTTGTGAGGTTTTGTTTCTTATTTTTTAAATGATTTTGACTTGGCTGCACATTCTAGAAGTGTTCAAAAATGTCATGCCACGCAATAATAATTTATTCTTTGAAAGCCGTGAAATCATTAGGATATTTTATAGCTTGAGATAGACAGGTAGTATAAACAATGTTCAGGTTTTTTGTAGCACTGAAAATGTATAATTGTTTGCTAATTAACATAAATCTCGCACAAGGGAACATCTCTTCACAGGTTTAACAATAACACCGGCTAGGAGGGAAAATTTTGTATTGATAAGATTTCCTTTTAGTACACCTTATAGCTTGCAAACAATAAATTAGAAGATAATTTAATATTCAGCGAATAAATGACAATCTATTAAAAACTTACCTTTCGATGATTTTTACTGCTCTTCATCAAGTAGATTTTAAATCATTTTAAACGACACTGTGTTTTGTTGTTCTTCTTACATGGCAAGGGCACTTTCTTTTTAATATTAATAGCTATTCCACTTGTTAAATGTCATTGAATATAAGTGGCCCTGAATATAAGAACACGTAGAGCATCAAAGAGCTCCTGCACTCGCGTGCATTACTAGCAACAAACACAGGATGTTCTGCTTCTGTTGACGGGACTTGTCATTCAAAGAAAAGATAAGTATCATCACCATCAGGCACTTTCGAATCTTAAGATCTAGATAATTGAATTTCATTAATTAGAATTAAGATATAATGACAAGTTATCTACAAATTGGATCTGAAGCCTAAATGGTCTCCATTGTTCACTGGCAAGTGTGTCATTCTGAGCACGAGTGACAAGCGTGGAACTTGGAGGAACTCGCTTCCCACTGGCTGAGAACCCCTGAGAAGGAAACTCATCCGAAAGTGTCCAATGATGGTACTGCCTCTCTGAAGCATTCCACTAGGATTCTTGTATGAATTTAAAAAAATAAATTCAATTCATAAATGGTTGCAAACTCTGCCTCATTTATCTCATTATCCGCTTTGGGAGAATTTAGAAAAGACATTCCTCACTAATACCAGAGCAGGGTGAAAACACTGTAAATCTCACCATCAGCTAAGACGCTTGTTTCTGGCATAAGTTCCCACATGGTGCTGTAATTACATCCATACCACAAAGACCCCTGAAAGGGTGCATTTTAATTTCCAAAAATTGATTTAGTAGAAAATCTAGTTGTATAATTCCCTTCTACACCTTATTTCCTCTCATTTTTATACTTTGCTCATGGAATATTCATTCTTTCATCCCCTTGGCTGCACCCCAAACATTTCTTGAGTTCTGCCTGACATCAAGCACTATGCTAAATGCTGGGCATACGAATTCCTCTGGCCACAGGGTCCTTCCCTCAGAGAACTTCCAGTTGTGCTCCTGAGGCTGTTTTGTGGTTCACACTTCCTATGAAACACGACAGACTCCATTATGAGAACCATGAATTAAGCAGACTTCGTCATGAAATGAGGATGCCCACCATCTAGAAGGACCCAGCATCCCTTACACACCAGGACATGGCTTTGTCGCCTCAGCACAAAGGTAAGTTTCTATTCCATCGCTATGATAATAGGCTCGTTTCCGCCTGTAACGTCCACTCTGCCCGATTGCCTGCCATCTTCTCTCTAGTTCCTGGAGTCTGTTCACTGAGAGTTCCTTCTTACTCAGTTTACCTAAATACAGCCTCACCGAGGCATTTCTTCAGCTTCTATTCCTACGGCCAACCACACTATTTCTTAGCTTGCAGTCAAGTAACCAAGAGACAGGATGTGTTTAACATTTCATCTCTTCAGTACAGAAAACTACTATCTGAATATAGGTTTGGCACGCACCTCACCTTGGCTATGCACGAAAGCGAGAAATTCATCCTGCAGTGGCTAAATAATGTTGCTTTATTTGTTTATCTGCCATTAGCTGAGAATGCCTGGGAAGAGCTTGTAAATTTATTTTTGAAAGCACCTGACACTGAGGGAAGAAGTAACCATTCAACCTTTCTGTCTTTACGATTCTGAGCTCTTTGACATTTCTGAAGCACAAAAGCTATCAAGTCACAGAAGTGCTGCCTTAAGAAGAACCTTGCTGTGGGCAGGTTTGAACTCACAGGCAATTTGCCACTGCCAACCGTGAGATTTTGGCCTCAGAAATAAAATCCGAGCTGGTGTCTGAAAGCTTCCCACCACTGAATGTCATACCCGCCCAGTTATCCAAGTGGGTATCATCGGCAGACCGAGGTCCTAGTACTCCAGATGCAAGGAGCACAGGCTTATTCGAGTTTTTTAGTTAATTAGTGTGTACAGTAGGAGCAACAGGAGGCAACGACAGGAGACGGCAAGACTCCTGGTAACAGGGACCCCGCTGGGGTCCCCAGAGCAGCGGAACTTAACGTCCAGTCAGTACTCACGCCTGCTGTAGTGCCAGCCTGCCTCTGCTACAGCAGCCTCAGTGCATGCTTCCACTCGAGGGACTGCCTCTAAAGCCACCTGCCTGCGTCATTCCCATCTCCTGTCCTGTGGTTCGTTCTCTCTTCGCACTAACCATACGACCGTTCATATCTGAACCGTGGATTTCATTTGAGTGTACTTCGTGGTCAGTGAGCAGTTTACGGACAAATTGTTCTGGAGCAGGATGTCCAGTAGCTGGACATGGGGTAGGCGGCAGTGTTAACAGCACTGTCCTGTCCAGAACGCAGGGCTGCTTTTCTCAGAAAGGAAGAGAGTATAGTATTGTCCCTTAGAAGCCACCATCGCAGCGTTTCCTCGGCACCCTGCCACCATCTCTGTCCTGGACCGGAATCACAATCTCCCTTTACACCCTTGTGCTTACCCAGAAGCAAGTATAATATCTATCAAAAGGCAGCTCACACTCCTCATTCTGAAAATACTGTTTTGGTTTTTTGTATGTCTTCCCATATATACACATACACACACACACACACATGTGCGCGCACATATGCATACATATATATGGTTGCATTGAGCAAGAGTATTTTACATATATGTATATTAAGTATGTCAACATTATAATCCCTTCCCCTTCCCCTTTTTGGCCCTCATGCACCATGTCCATTTCCCCTCACTCCCACTAGCACACTAGTACTCCAGTATGTACATATCTTGCAGTTTTTGTGTCCTATGGTCTCTTGATAGGCATTTTGGTGCCTTCCATGTTTTAGCTGTTGTTAGTTGTGCCGCTATAAACATGGGTGCACATGCATCTCTGTTGTATGTTGCCTTCAGCTCTCTTGGAAAGACACCCAGAAGCAGTACTGCTGAATCGAATGGAATAGTTCTTTTCAGCTTTTGAGTAATCTCCGTGCTGAGTAAAGCCGAAATTTCTGTGTCAGACCCCATATTACCTGCTGCTAAGCCACTTTCTGAATCATGCCTCCTACTGTCCTGTCCTTCTCTCGCTTTGGTCCAGCCACACGGAACACCTTATTTCTTTCTCCTCACAGCATCCAGCTCCCTCCTAGGGGCCATGTCTCCCTGGCAGGCTTCTCTTTTGGGCACCCAGGGCTGACTCAGTTATTTCACTCATGGCTTCACTTGGAAGGCTGTCTCGGGAACCAGGACTTTCAGAACTGCTTCAAGTAATGGGATAAGCATGTTTGAAGCAAGCAGGAATACTTTGAGGAAAAGTTAATAACGATGTGTTTTTATTGTAATCATTTTTAAATTTAAACAGTATCCCTGTATTTTTTTATCACATCTCCTACTTCCACATGATAATTAATATGAAAAAATATGCACGTTGATACCCAATAAACTAATCTTCCTGAAACAAATAAAACTCCAACATGGATGTGGAGATTAGCTGCAAGAATCAGCTCCAACAGGAACAGTACCAGGACACCCGTGAAACACAGCCCCTTTGGTGCAGCAACTACATATCATCTCATCCAATTAGGTGTTTAACAAAAATTTCAATAGCAACTCTAGCAGGCAGGTGTCACACCTGTTCAACCCACTTAGACCATGAATAAATAGACAAGCCAATGCTTTAATTAGAAAGAAAAGAAAGGAAAGCTGACAAAAGTGTTCATTTAAGGTAATCAGGATTTACATGTTTGATACTTCTTCACAAACATCACATCAGACATCTGAACACACATGCACACACAGATACATACACACAATGACACATTTCTTTGACTTATGTAGTTTAACAATTGAAGGATCAATTCTGATTCATAAGGTAGGAGTGATTGTCCATAACCCTTCCAAGGAAATTCCTTTCATAATGACCGAAGGAAAATAAATCTTATCCTGGAAATCATTACAATAACAAAGACTAAAGTCTATAGGGGACTTATATAAAGACAAATTCTTAATCAAATTTATATGTTGATTTTCCCAGCAACCTTCAACAGAAAACTGGAAGATTTTGCAGTGTGCTCTGTCTGTTAGGCTATGCAGGCTTAATGTAAGAAGCTACATACATCACAAATGCAAACTCTGCTTATTAGTGTGAGATACATTGAAATAAAATATGGTGAATGGAAGACATCATTGCAGATACTGCCGCAATTGATTAGTAGGAAACCTCTCTTAGATACTTATATTGTGTGTTCCATGACCTCTGGAACTGTGGCTGTTTGCATACCTCCGTAAGGACACCTAACATAGTATTTGTTACAAAATTAGCACTTAATAAATATATGAATAAATGTATTTGTTTCCTGGAAATAAAGTGCGCTACAAAGATGCATTGCAGAGATTACTTAGTTACTTCCTTTCAAAGCAAAGGGATAAAACACTTTCATGTTGATTCCTGTTTAGTTCTTCAAATGAGAAGAAAAATTTTAAAAAATACTTAACTTTTTACAATTTCCAAGGTTTAAAATAGAAAAGGCACTTTCGACGGTGATGTTTATTTATAGACAAAATTCATGCAATAGAAGAAAGAGCCACTAGCAAAATAACTCAAAAATCTCATTTGACCAACATGCACTCATATTTTATATGAAAACTCACATACGAATTTTGGAAGGGTCTAAGTGGAAAGAACTAAAAATGACACCAAGAACTGTGGCTCGAGCTTTGTTACTTACGCTGAGATTTAGACCCAGGTACTGAACACCAGCAGCCCATACCGAGGACAAGGGTGACACACACTGAATCCCTTGAGCCTGGCAGAGGAAACGAAAACACGCCAGAGAGGCGAGGGACAACATAAAAATCCCCTTCCTGGAGCAGCTTGGAAATTGTGTTCTGCAATCCAGAGTTGGACCAAGTGACAAACGCCTCATCCACCAAACTCAGTCGAGGGGGGAGGGGGGGAAGGTAGGAAATGCACAAGCTGTCAGGGCCTTCTCTGGTCGGCAGAAAGCCTGGGTGCGGATGTCTTGCCACACTTCTGCACTCTGAAGGGCAGTGAAACAAATTATCAGGGCCAAGTGTAAAACTTTTGGAGATGAGGTTAGGCCCTAGAGCTTTTAAAAGTGAAAAATAGTAAGTGAAATTCTCACTGAAAGTTTGACCTCCTTCGCTACCCGCCTTTCCTCTTCTAAATTTAGAATTACAGTTTTTCTTTACAGGTAACTGCAGATTCGCTCTGGGCCTGCCTCCAGGAATCAACTATATGTTTTAAATAAATAAACATTCAAGAAATTTTTATGCATTAATCAGAGTCATTATTTCCAACTTCAATTTTTATTTTATGAATTTGTATAAACATGTGGGGTGTCTTTCTGATTTAAATGGGCTTGTGAAAAAATTAAAGAGGAAAGCTACCTATTCTTGATGTACAACTTGTTTTTATTTACAACCTGCTTGAATAGTGCCGTAGACTTACTGTGTTGTATGGATTACTAGGAATGCCACAAAACCTTGCACATTCATTACTATTTTATCCACTTATAGATGAGGTAATTGAGAAGTTTATGTTAATTAATAATTTCCCTAAGCTCTCACATTAAGTTGTACCATCAGAATCTGAACTCAGTCATTGTGATTTTATACCATAGTACCAACCGCCAGCAAGTTATAGACTTTGTACTAAATACCAGCCTTCCTTTGACAAACCAAATGCTTATCTTTCGAAATAAGAGAAGTTGTCTTGGCACTTTTGAACCCAGGGTCTTCACCCTGAGCTATGTCCCTATGTAATTAATCAGTAAAGGCTGATGCACGTTGAATAAACATGCATGATACATAGGTTCTACTCTTGACACCGGTTATCTGCCCTTCATCAAGTTAGCTCGCCACTTTGTTCCTCAAGTGGACAACATCAAAAACGGCAGCTGGACTGAGCTCCCTTAGGTTCCTTAGGCTTCCGCATTCTATATTTCCTAAGCATGTGCTTGCCAATACCTTATGTCACCATTAGTCACAGATACAAGCATGTGTTAGCCCAAGTACGTGTAAGATAGAAACGTGTGGTTCTGCACAATCAACCTACTGGCACCGTGGACAAAGAATGCCATTGGTTATGAGTAGGAACTAGCAAAGAGAAGAAGCAAGAAGGAACTAAGAAAAGCCCGTGCATTTACTATGTACTCATCAAAATCCCACTTTGGACTTGTGTGAGTCGTGTTATATTTCAACATAGACTAACCCTCTATCCTAAAGAAGATCTCGTGTGTGTCGTTCACCCAGTGCCTAGGTGAGAACCTGGCTCAGAAAGGAGCGTCGGTGATGGTTTTTAAGCAGACAAAGCAAAGGGGGAAATCTACTTGATTCATACGTGTTCATTAGGAAATTAAAGAATTGCAGGTGACTCACTCTCCTTATTGCCGCCTGGCAAGCCCATTAAACTCACCAGGAGAGTTCTCCCTCGTCACTCATAGGCAAACAGCCATGCCTCCTTCCTCTGGACCCTAACGACTCTGTCCTTGCGACTGGCGATGAATTTTCTTTACTTTCTCTGAAATAGAGACAGAATTTGCATACCAGATCATTTCTTCCCTCCCACTGTGTTGCTAAGTGAGTGATGTATCTAGCTGAACAGAAAACAAGCCATAGCATTTCTGTACGTGAGCACCAAGAGTTTAGCACTATGATTAATAACATTGGGGACAATTATCACAGCACCTAGCAGGATTAGCTTAACACATTATTTGGCACATCCTCTAGCTTCGTCTTTCTTCGTGACATCTCATTTTTTTAACATGGTTTACAAAGAGTCGGTGTATAGAACTGATTCACACAAAATCAATATATTTCTGTAAAATAATTATTTTCTGTACTGAGCAATATTTCACCACTTTGTTATTATAACTGAAGAGCCCAGGTGAGGACACTGAGGCAGGGCGGAGGCAAAAGACAGAGGTGACACATGAGGTCAGAGAAGAGGCAAAAATAGAAATGGGGTGATCTGAGTCACAGCCCAGTTTTCCAGCAAACAGCAGATGCTGCGGATGCAGAATCTCATACTAGTGCACAAAATAACCAGGGGCATATTATCTCGGAATCCAGGCCATGCATCTCCTGATGCATGTGCGAATTAATTTTTGGCAGCAGGAGGCCTTGGTACATTTCAACTCCAGTGTACAAGTGATTAAAACCAACAGAGACACATCAATTTTTTCCCCCAGGTGAGGAAGCCAAACTTTAAACATTTAAGGTCAAACCTTAAACATTTCTTGGTTTTAGAGTAACTCAGAATTAAAAAAAAAAAAAGTATTTTATTTGCAGTACCAGTAGTTCTTTATAAATCACTCCAGAAACTTTTCTGTACATAGCCCAAGCTTAGATGTATACACACAGTTAGTACTGGGAATGTTTGTTCGGCCTATATAGCAATATGTCATATATAATGTCACTTTTTATTCATGCAGAGGAATGGAAAGAAGTATTAATGTGGTTGTTCCATGACTTGAGCCAAAAAGAATCACTTGTTTAAAAAAAAAGCTTAGAAAATTAAGGTTACACTTAGAAGTAAAAAGGAAGCATTTTACATGAACTTTATAGCGAACTCTTTGAAATTCCTACTGGGGAAGTTTAGCTTTTGTCGTTTTCATGCTGAGTAACGTGTGTTCCGTTGTATTACTACTATAATGCAGTATTTTTATTTATTTTATTTGGAAAGGGCGTAAAGATGCGGAGGTCTGTCCCATGAAGCAGGCAAGATGATGTGTCAGGAACAAACGGAAAGGAATGTGGCAGCTCACAGAGAAAGCTGCTGCTCTGCCTTGACCAGTGGCCAGCTACAGACTGAAAATCAGGCTCCTCTTCAGCCAGTGCCACGCCCGGTCAGGGGCCTGTGGGCGGGAGCAGAGACCACAGGGGCCTGTGTGGTTCCCCAGCTATGGTTTCTTGGTATAAAAATGAGGGATCAAAAGGGCTGAGGGAACTGAGACTAGCAGAACATGCGATGGACGATAGTGACGGGGATCCTCAGCCTCTGTAAGATTTTAAATATATAAAATTATGAACACTTTCAAACATGAAGTGGATAGTATAATGAGCCCTGGTGTGCCCATCACCTGGCTTCATAATTAGAAGCACTGCCATCCTGACATGGTCCTCTCACTCATTATGTTTTCTGAATATTTTAAAATAAAATCCCAAGTACTACCCCATTTTAGCCCAAACTGCCTCCATTTATACATAAAAGAAACTGCAAATGCCATAACTAAAATTATTTACTTTA
This sequence comes from Ctenodactylus gundi, assembly GCA_004027205.1. NCBI lineage: Eukaryota > Metazoa > Chordata > Mammalia > Rodentia > Ctenodactylidae > Ctenodactylus > Ctenodactylus gundi. The sequence continues at coordinate 269,178 of PVKB01000592.1, read as the reverse complement.
TATATAACAAGATTAACATAATTTATTAATGTAAACAATTTGTCAGTAAATATTTATTTCTCAAATTAGTCAAAGATTTGTAGATAGATAGATGTGTTTAAAAGCAGTATTAAGCCAGGCAAGATGTCGGCAGAGTAGGAGCCCTAGAACGGCTATCCCTGAAGAAATAAAAAAGTACCAGTGGAAATTACAACAGAATCTAAGGAGTAGAGGTAAAAATAAAGCCGGCAGTCACGGGCTGGAGAAGACCCGTGTGGGGCCCTGTGACCCACCCACACGGCGATGAGGCCCGGGAAGGCCACTCACAGACAAGCGGCAGCGGGTCGTGCCAGAGGAGAGGGGTCTCAGTCAGAAGTTCACGCTTAGCACAATGCCACTGCAAATCTCCCACCAGCCAGACAGAGTAACTGCGGGCCAGCAGGTAGCGAAAGGGACCAGCATGGACAGCAACGGAGCTGGGACCGCTCTAGGGGAGCCCAGAGAGCAGGGCACCCCCAACTGTGCCCCACTGGGATGGCAGGACTGCGAGAAGAGTATGCCCCACCAGAAGCGGATAGGAGTAGGAGTAGCAGCGCTCCGCCCCCCCCCCCCATGCCCCCCACCACCAGAGAGGAGCATCAAACGGGAGAGGAGGGGTCGCCCAGAGGAAGAGAGCTGGGGCTTCCACCAGGCAGCAGCCTCTGAACCGGCTCCACAGAACCCACAGGAGAGTAACTGGGTATTTTCCCCCTATTGGTCTAATTTTTTTTCATTTACTTTTATTTTTTTCTCTTTAGTTTCCTCAGTTTGCTTCATTGTTTTAGGTTACAGGATTGTGCGCTGCTGGTTGATCCGGTGATCACTTTGTACTTTGGCTTTTCTTTCGTCTACCCGATTTCGTCTTTATCCTGTCTTCTCTCTTCTCCTGTCCTCCTCCTCTTTCCCCCTTGCTCTGTACCACAGTCCTTTCACCTTTTATTTCAAGCCCCTGAGTACGTTCCTGGACTTTAGCTTCATCGTTATATTAATTTATTTCTTTTACCTATTTTCCCCTTCTCTGTGTGCTTTTCTTCTGTCCCTGCTTCTCCCCCACCTTGCCACCCCCGAGTCTCAGTACTATCACTCATGGTGCATTTCTCCCTCTGTCAGCTCTGGGCTGGGGTAGGAGCAGCTCCAGGCTTTTCTCTATTACACAAACACTTACCTACTCCTCAAGTTCCACCTAGAATTAACTCATAAGCCTAATCTGACCCCTTCCTCCTTCTCCTCCTCTAGTATTTGAACTAATAGCTATCAATAACTCTCATCTATACAGAAAGACCAACAAAGACATAGCATCTGTACAGTATTTGGCAGAAACAGATCAGTAACACAGTTCTGTACATGTATTTCTGCCAATAAGATAGTGATGCCGTGAGCAAATTTCGTTTATAGGTCATCACAATTGTACATAGAAATCACGTTGAGTAGTTTGAATGGTAATTAGGTATGATAAGTGGAGACGATGTATATATTAATATTGGGTGTATATATATATATATATATATATATATATATATATAGAGAGAGAGAGAGAGAGAGAGAGAGGGAGAGAGATCTAAAACAATATAGAACATCATTATTTTAAGGTCTGTGTCATACTACCAATATCAGTAATACCATTCAAAAAGTCAACTCTAGGTTCAATTAGATGTATAGTAAATGCATACTGCATCCGTTGGAATAGAATATCAGACTTAGAAGCTAAAGTGGCAGACATAAAGAATACGAAATAACTTTCATCAGAAAAGAACCTCATCACAACACATCATAATTAAAATACCCAAGACCCAACATAAAGAAAGAATATTAAAAGCTATAAGAAAAAAATAGAAGGTGACTTATAAAGGTAAGCCCATCAGGATAACTGCAGATTTCTCGACACAGACCCTCCCTAAAAGCAAGGAGATCATGGAGCAATATCATCCAAGCACTAAGAGAACATAAATGCCAACCCAGACTGCTATATCCAGTGAAATTATCTTTTAAATTAGAGGGAGAAATTAAAACTTTCCATGATATGGAAAGCTTAACGAAATTTGCAACCACTAACCCAATACTGCAGAGAACACTTACAGGAAACTTAGAAAGTAAAGCTAATGACACCAAGAACCCCAGAGAAAAAGGGACAACAGATATAGGAGAATGAACTGAAAAAGAGTAAGTTAAGTAAATAATGCTGAAAAATCATACCAATGGCAGGACAGACCAAATATACCTCGATAATTACTCTGAACATGAATGGCCTCAATTCACCTACTAAAAGACAGGCTGGCTGACTGGATCAAAAAACAAAAACTCACAATTTGCTACTTACACGAGACATACTTTACCTACAAGGAAATTCATAGATTGAAAATAAAAGGATGAAATTCAATATTTCATAGAACAGGACCCATGAAACAAGCAGGGGTAGCTATATGAGTCTTAGACTTATCAGATTTCAAACAAAACAGATTAGGAGAGACAAAAGATTGCCACTGGTTAAGGGAACAATAGAACAGGAAGAATTCACAATCATCAATATATATGCTCAAACTCTGGAACACTAAATTATATAAAACCACAAATTATTAGATCTGAAAGGTCATATAGGTCCCAAAACAATTATAGCAGGAGACTTTAATACTCCACTATCACAGACTAACGGATCAACCAGACAGAAAATCCACAAAGATATACAACAGTTAAATGACACTATAGAAAACTTGGAGCTAACAGATGTTTACAGAATTTTCCACCCAATATCAACAGAATACATGTTCTTCTCAACAGCACATGGAACATTTCCTAAAATAGATCATATATTATGTCATAAGTCATGCTTAAATAAATACAAAGGAATAGAAATAATTCCTTGTATACTTTCAGATCATAGTGGAATAAAACTGGAACTTAACAACAAAAGAAAAAGAAGAAAATAAACAAATACATGGAAATTAAACAACTTACTACTGAGCAATGGATCACAGAAGAAAGCAAAAACGTCATAGAGTTAACTGGTGAAGGAAGTACATCATAACAAAATCTATGGGACATAATGAAAGCAGTACTTAGGAGGAAATTCATAGTCATAAATGAACACATCAAAAGAACAGAAGAGTCACAAATGAACACATTAATGAAGCACCTTAAGGAGCTAAAGAAACAAAACCCATCTGAGCCAAAAAGCAGTAGATCAGGTCTAAAAGTAATGAAATTGAAATATAAAAGCAATAAAAATATCAGTGAGTCAAAGAGCTGGTTCTTTGAAAGAATAAACAAAATTGACAAACGTCTAGCTAAACTCACCAAAAGAAGGAAAGAAAAATTACGCAATAATGCACTTAGAAAAGAGTGAAATTACAACAGACTCTTCAGAAATTCAGAGTAGTATGAGAAATTATTTTGAACACCTATATTCTAACAAGTTAGAGAATTGGGAAGAAATGGATGATTTCCTAGGCACATATGAAATACCAAAATTGAGCAAAGCAGACATAAAAATCTTGAATAACCCCATTACACACAGTGAAATTGAAGCAGTAATAAAGTTTGTACCTACAAATAAAAGCCCAGGACCAGATGGATTCACAGCAGAATTTTTTAGTACTTCCAGAAAGAACTAACTCCAACTTTCCCCGAACTATTTCATGAAGTTGAAAGAGAAGAAATACTACCAAAATCATTTCTGAGGACTAGAATCATCTTAACCCCAAAACCAGACAAAGACGTAATGATGAAGGAAAGTTATAGACCATTATCTTTAAGGAATATAGATGCAAAAAATTTCAATAAGATTCTGGCAAATAGAATCCAATAGATAATCAGAAAGATCATACATCATGATTACGTGGGCTTCATTCCTCGGATGCAAGGTTGGTTCAACATGAGTAAATTAATCAAACAAAAAAAGCAAAATCAAAAAACACATGATCATCTCATTTGACACAGAAAAAACCTTTGGTAAAAGTCAACACTCTTTTGTGATAAAAACTCTGAAACAAATAGGTATAGAAGGGCCTTATCTCAAACACATAGAAACCGTATATGCCAAACCTAGACTAAATATTGTAGTAAATGGACAAAAATTTTAAATGTTTCTTCTTAAATTAGAAACATGACAATGCTGTCCACTCTCACCACTCCTATTAGACATAGTCCTTGAAACACTTGCCATAGCCATCAGGCAAGAAAATGAAATAAAAGGAATATTCATCAGAAAGGAGGAAGTCAAACTATCCTTATTTGAAGATGATATGATTATCTACATAGAAGACCCCAAAAACTTCACTATAAAACTCTTAGAAATAATAAACAAATTCAGCCAAATTGCCGGCTAGACAATCAATACTCAAAAAACAATACCTTTTCTCTACACTAACAGTGAACTCACTGAGAAACAGCTCAGAATACTCCCATTCTCAACAGCTCAGCAAAAAAAATGAAATACCTGTGAGCAAACCTAACCACGGAAGTAAAGGACCTATATAAAGAAAACTACATTACACTGAAGAAAAAGTCGTAGATGATACCAGAAAAGAGAAAGGCATCTGCTGTTCTTTGGTAGACAGAATCGACATAGTCAAAATGACTATATTGCTGAAACAGATACACAGCTTAATACAATTCCTATCAAACTACCAGTATTTTTTTCCAGAGAACTTGAAAAAATAATTCTTAAACTCATATGGAACCAAAGGAGACCAAGAATAGCCAAAGCAATCTTGAGTAACAAGACTAAGGCAGGAGACATTACAATACCAGACATCAAGTTATGCTCTAAAGCTATACTTATAAAAACTATGTGGTACTGTCACAGAAATAGGCCGACCAGTGGAACAGAATTGAGGATGCAGAGACAAACTGGAATACCCTTAGCTACCTAATCTTTGGTAAAGGAGTCAGAAACATCCAATGGAAAAAAGCCTCTTTAACAAATGGTTCTGGGAAAATTGGACATACACATGCAGAAGAATGAATATAGACACACACCTGTCACCAAGAATCAAAATTAAATCAAAGTGGATCAATGACCTAGGTATTAAAACTAAAACACTGAACTTCCTGGTAAACAAATTAGCCAAATATCTAAAAGACATAGGTGTAGGCAAAGACTTCTTAATAAGACACCAAAAGCAAAAGAAGTGGCCTTCATTATTGACAAATAGGATTGTGTCAATTAAAAAGTTTCACCATGGCAAAGAAAACTATCAACAGTGTAAAAAGAGATCAGACAGACTGGCAAAATAAATTCATAGCCAATACCTCAGAAGAAAGCTCATAACCAGAATATACAGGAAACTGAAGAAAAGTAAGTCCCTTAAAATCAAAGATCCAATTGAAAAATGGGCTAACGAAATGAATACGCAGTTATCAGATGAAGAGGTTCAAATGGCCAGTAAATATATGAAAAGATGTTCACCGTCCCTAGCCATAAGAGAAATGCTAATCAAAACACCACTAAGATATGATCTAACTCCCGAAAGAAAGGCTTATATCAAGAGCGCAAATAGGAGTCAGTGCTGGCAAGGTTGTAGAGAAAAGGAACCCTCCTCCTGCACTGCTGGTGGGAAGGTAAACTCTCACAACCACCGTGGAAACAGTATGGAAGCTTCTCAAAAGACTGGAAATAAGTATCCCCTTCAGTCCAGTGATACCTGTTCTGGGAATTTTCCCAAAAGACTTAAAAACAACACATAACAGACATGCATGTATACCCATGTTCATAACAGCACAACTAACAATAGCTAAAATGTGGAAGACACCAAAATACCCATCAACAGACCAGTGGATGCATAAACTGTGGTATTTACACACAATGGAATACTACTCATCTATAAAGACAGATAGGTTGGAGGATTTTATAGGTATGTGGAGGCAACTTGAGACCATCATGCTTAGGGAAGTGAGTCAGAAGCAGCAGGTGAAATATCGAATGGTTTCCCTAATATGAGAAAATAGATCACAATTATTTCATATAACTTATTGCGGGGAGTAAAGGGAACTGGAGGGAGTGGGAGGGTTGATAAGGGAGAGAGGAAGGATTTGTAATTTTACCATGATACATACATACATACATACATATATATATATATATACACAAAATACTCAGGATCAATGTAAACTTTGTGTATTGCACTTATACATATAAATAAATGAGAAAAACATAAAATAAAAGCAGGATCAAAATAAGTTCCCCATATACTTTTTGTTGGTATTCCTATTAGGTCTCTGTTTCAAAATCATGATTGCATAGCCTGCTATCCATATAATAAAATTTACCCTTTCTATTTATACAATCCATTAATTTTGGGCAACTGGGTCTTAAAAAGTATAAGCGTATCTTAAAATACAAGAGTAATTCAATGATGGAACATTATAAAAGTCGAAGATGGAATAGAAGGTCCTTTAAATTTTATACTAGAGTAAAGAGGGTCAGGATGTGATGTCTTATAAAAAGTATGTGGAATGCTACCCCCAGGTGGAAGTGAGAGATGGAGGGTCCAGGGAGCGTTGCAGGAAGAAAGAAGAGGCTATAAAAGTCATGAAGCAAAAAGTGCATTAGAGTGAGCTGATATTGTTGAAATTCAAAACCAAAGGGGGTCGGCAGAGACAAGTGTGACAAGTTAAGCTTGACAAGAAGGCACCTTGTGTGCCAAGCTGGAGAGGAACTACTGGAGGAGAACCGTCGTTGTAGAAAGACTTCCCCATAGGTGCTGTGGACAACGCGGGAAGAAGTTCCAGATCTGTTCATCGACGCTGCATGTAGTAGTGGAAGAGAGAGGAAGAGCTAAGGACTAGGAAAGACGATCAGCAGCTAGTGGGCAAATCTAGGAAGACATGATAATGTAGGAAGTCAGTGAATGACAGTGTATTATTCTTGTCTTACTAGTTTAGGGGCTCTCCCTAAAAGACTGAGCGTAAGTGTTGGCTTTTAGGTAACAGAGTTAAAGTTGGGTTCAAGTATCAGATCTGACCTTTATTTATAAGATGAATAATTTGGTGCAGCTTACCTCTCTAGGCCTGTCATCCAAAATGAAGATAAGGTGCCTCATAAGAAAGATGTGAGAACTGTACAAAGCTAATCCAGTGTTTATACGTAAGAGTGCTCAATAAATATTACTTATTAGAATTACCCAACTCTAAAGTTTCTGGTTTTCTTACTTTTTCATTGCTATTGCAGTGTACTCAACATCCGCAGTTTAAAGGAGGAAAGATTTGTTTAGCTCACAGTTTCAGAAAGTTTTACACAGCCCATTCGTGGAGCAAGCGGCAGTGGTGGAAGCCCAGGACAGAGGCTGGAGAGCTGCTCACGGCATTGCAGGCAAGACGCCACGTGAGGCGAGAGTCAAGTGAGGAAGGAAAAAGCTATCTCTAGAGACTAAGCAAGGCCGAGCCTTCCCAGGAAGATGCCTTAACAGTATTTCTTCTTCCTTCCTTTATTTAGTTTAAGTTGCCAGGTGGGCTCCAGATATCCAAGAAGGGTGCCCCTCCCTCACTTTCTGACCCACAAGTCAATGACACACTCATGAAAGCTCTACCCTGAGTATCCCTTCACTCTCAACAAGTTGACACAATCCCTCCAGGTCAAAGCTCATCCCAACAGCACACAGTTCCACAGTGATTCCCCTACATCCAGATACATGAGGCTTTGGGGGGACACTCCAACCAAACTGTAACACCAGTTTTAATATGAATGTTTAAATAGGAAAAAATATAAACTTGTTAGTTGTATGGTATTACAAAATGGAGACTCCAAGATATTAGTACAGAAGTATAAACTGGATAGATAAAATAAAATAAAATATATAATCAATCAGTATAATATTAAAAATTTTGTTTAGGATTAATATTAAAGCAAAATTAATGCTATCAGAAAAATATTCAAGTGCTACATCCAATGTAAGATGTCCCAAAAGTCATCATTTACATGAAAAAAATAGCAAACTTTAGGAACACAGTTATGTCTTCATCATTTTTGTAGCTATTTTCATGTGCCAGGTATTGTGTTAAATATTTTACATGTATTTTCTCATAAATCACTCAGATTTATGAGCTAGATCCTACTACTAACACCATTTACATTTGAGACAATAGGAAGCAGAGATAATTCAATTGATTTATTCAATATTATAAATCTGGTTAGTGGTGAAGCCAGGTTTTAAACCCATGAGGTCTAGCTCTAAGGTTCAGTCTTTAAACCATATTGCTATAGTCTCCACACACTGAAAGACCCTGGTAAAAGTTCTGATTGTATACTAGATATCAGAAGTTCAATGCAAAATTTGGTCTCATAAGAAGTTTCAAATAATGCCATTTTGTTTGGAAACAAAATTAACTTGTGAGAACATACAAAAAATCCATAAAAGTCTGGGTTTCAGAGTGAAATTAGATTTTTTAGGAAACCAGAGTCATCCTGCCTGTACAGATTCACATCTGTTCTTATTAAATTGCTAGTTTCTGCCCACTGTTTTCTCTGGCTGAGATCCTGATTTCAGTTTTTCATTGAATTAGCAATCATACTGAGTTTTGTGCTGTCCTCAAATCTGATAGGTCCCTATTGCCTACAAGATGCATGTCTTGCAAGAAAAACAATGACTAAGGTAAAACCCAGTGACCCACCCCTGGCATCTCAGCTTGTCATTAATGTCCAATCAATATTCTTCATATACCTGATTTTAGCAGATAAAACATCTATCCTACTGACTGGGAATATTAGATTATATTAATATTAAAGACATTAAAGTCTCTCAGGTTTAGGTTCTAGAAAATACTCTTCCTTTTTGCTGATTTTTGTTTGGTGTTTTGTGTTTCTTATTTGTTTGTTTGTTTTCAGACAAAGACCGTCTCTATAGTCCAGGATGGTCCTGAACTCACTGTGTAGCCCAGTCTGGACTTGAACTCAAGGTAATCCTCCTGCCTCAGCCCCTCTAGAAAATACTTTTAGAACTCAGATGTACATTTATAGCAGTAGTCTCAACTATAACTAAGCTGGGTTTTCCTAACTATCACCATTAAAAGTGTGTCCGTTGAAAGAATTATGTCAACTTGTGTGGATTATGTCCACACCTCCATTAGGATTAGGATTTGTCAACCATCCTAGATTGGGGATCAAGAACTAGTCTGGATTAGAGTGTAAGTGATTTGTGGGCTGGCCAATGAGAGAAGAGCACCCACATAGATGTGGGAGGGCCAACTGGAACTCCAATGGTATAAAAGGAAGAGGGAAGATCATTAAAACTTCTTCCTCTGGGAAAGCTCTCGCCTTTGCAATTGTCTACGGACGCCGACTTGCTACACATCACAGATTGTCAGCACAGATTCGCTCCAGTCTTGACTTGTGCCTGTCTGCTCGTCACTGCCCTTCAGTCACAGATCTTCAGGCTTTGGTCTTCACCCGAGATCTACAGCAGACTCTCACCTCACCGGCTGTCCTGCAGTCCTGGACGGGAGATCTACTTCACGGCTGAGCAGCCATCTTGGACCACCTCTATCCTTGGATTTGCAAGCCTTCCTAATAGACCTTTTTGTGATAAAAATCTGTAAATTCTGTCTTTTGAAAGAACCCAAACTAATACAAATGGTAACTTTTAAATGATAAGCTTATCTGGAAAAGCTGCACAAAATCAGACAAGGAGACATGGTCAGAAACAGCCCAGAATGAAAAGAATTTTGATTCTGCGGGCCTTAGGCTTACCTTCCTTGGCCAAAGTCGTCAGGGTGAGTAGATAAGGGACCCAGAATAGGGAAGAGTCTGGCAACTTGATCTAGGATGTTTCTTTGTCCAATTAAGTCTGAGAATCTACCTGCTCCACCCTTAGAGATATTGGGGCAGTCAGGGGTATCCCACCTGCCCCACTCCATTAGGAGACACTCTATAGCCTGGCTTGAGAAGCCTCTCCTACTCCTTAGGTAGTTTATGCAGTGACCATTGAGAGCCAAAGTTGTACCCAACACATCAAATAGACATAAATAATTCCATAAAAGCTCTAAAAAATAAGCTGCCATTGGGAGAACAGCCCACAGAAGTAAGCCTAGACTGATGAGCTGAACCTAAGCAGGGTAAGTCGTATGGGGCAGTAATGACAAGAGATCCGACGTCCCTTCATTACAACTCCAGAATGAAAGCAAATGATGCAAAAAGATTACTTGAGGGGATACTGGTTGAAAACTCCCCAAATTTGGCAAAAGTCTTCATAAAACTTACACGGAGACAAAGCTAAATGAAACCCAGATGGGTAAACAGACATGCGCTCATTGAAAATAAAAATTTAAAAGCTGGAGAGTGACGGGAAAAAACCATGCATCAACTTTAAAGAAACACCAACAGGATTCCTAGCAGAAGCTCACCGGGAACCATGGAGACCAGAACGAACGGTCACAGCATTTGTCAGGTTAGCTATGACACCTGTATCCAGCAAAATGTTTTAGGAATGTGAATAAAAGCATTCTGAGAAAAAGAAACAGAAAGATTTTTTTCTAATAGGCAAACCCTTAAGAATTCACGAAAGAAATTCTTCAAGAAGGAAAAATATAAATAAATAAAGGAATCTTTAAGCATCAGGAAAAAAGCAAGAACAAGGAAAGGGAAGAAGTATGGCTACACACACTAAACTATCCTTCTCCTCATGAGTTTCGTAAACTGAGTTTGATGATTGGAGCAGAAATTAACATCCAAGACAAGGATACCTCAAAGCAGGAAAGAGAAAGGAGGCTCATGGGAGGAAGATTTCCACACTTCATTCAAAGTGGCAAATATTAACCTTGGAAGACTGGGTTAAGTCGTATATTATCGATATCCGAACAATTATTATGAAAACTGCGCAGCCAAAGTCACTATTTTAAAATCACATTTTAAATTATGATTAATCAAGATACTATTTTTAAAAAAATGTTCAGGCAACCTGAAGGAGAAACAAAGGAGCAGAAACCAAGAAAAAAAATAGAAAAGAGGCAGAACTGAATGCTAAAAAACTTTTTACTTTAAGTGCCAATAATGAACAAAAACAAGAGTCTTAGGGAGCAGTGGATGAGTAGGAAGTGGCTGTGTTTACAAAAAGACAACAGAAGAAATCAATGTAGAGTTAGAACTGCTCGCAGTGACACAGAACTTAACCACGAAACACCCAAGCAGAACTAGAAAAATCTAAACTAGTAAAGGTAGATTGTACTCATGTCAATATTTCAACTATGATGGTACACTCTAACATTAAAAAAATGCTTCTGTTTGGGGACCTGGGTAGGACATACAAGAGTTACTCTGTTTCTTCAAACTATGTGTGAATTTTTAAGTACATCAGTAAAATATCTTTATTCCATGTTGTAATTGTACTTGTGCTTTAATATGCTTCAGAACATCTGTGTATTTGCTTATATTCCATGAACTTAAGTCATTTTAAAATAAAAACAAAGATAAACTTGCATTTCCTGCCATGTGCACGGATAAGCTCCTGGCATTTGTAGAAGAGGAGATGGGATATTCTCACCAGGTTTTATAAATATTTGACAAAATGTTCCCAGGGGTCCCATGAGAAAGCATTATCTCATCTTGTATCACAATCTTTATACTGTTTTCTCAAAGCACAAATGAGGAAGGGCTTCCCCTCGTCCCCAAAGGAGGAGTGACTTGGCCCAGGAGAGAGGCAGCAACAAAATGTGCTGAAATGCTCTCTTGCTATTAAAAAAAAAAAAAAAAAAAAAAAAAAAAAAAAAAAAAAACTCCCTTGAAATAAACAGAGTGAGGACAAAAGAGTTCTAGTGTGTCCTGTTTGAGACAGTCTTTATTGTCATTTACTTTAATAACTTTAATATTTGAACATTGCACTTCAGCTTATCTGTATTAGCAAGTTTTGCCCTAAAGTTCTGAAGATTTTTCTTCTTTGTAGTGCTAGAGATCAGACCCAGGGCCGGTGAATGCCAGGCGCCCTTTTCTGCTGAGCTGCACTCGCAGCCTCTGATCTCCAGGTCTACTCTTTCTTTACTCATTTATTTTGTTGCTGTCTGGGGATTGAACCCAGGGCCTTCACACTGTGCTACATCTTCAGTCAGTTTTGACTGTGATAAGAAGAGAAAACCAAACTACCCCGTGCCCCCACCAACAAACACAACATTTTGAGATGGGGTCTTGCAAAATTCCGTAAGTTGCCCAGGCTAGATTTCAAACTTGTGATTCTCCTGCCTTGGCCTTCTAGAGCAATGGCGTCATAGGCCTTCACTGGGCCTGGCTCAGTTTTTAACTCATACGGATTGAAGTAAATTAGGGTAGAGTAGGAATTAGAGCCCCACATCACACAGAAACACCTGTTTGGGGACCAGCATTATGGTACACAATGCACCAACTAGCACGAAATCTGATACTTTCATAATTGAATCCCTGAATAAATGGTGTACAGCAAACTTTGTTAGACAAAAACTGTCACATTTTGCTGTGCTCTGAATGTAGTAGTGAATATGAACAAAGCACATTAGTGTCTGTCTTTCCATACAGAAAAGAATTGAGCTCTTGTATATCTACATCTTTCTATCATCTTTTAAAAAATGGCACAAGTTCACAGTAGGGCTCTGTTGTCTAGAATCTGCACGAACAGTACATTACTCACTCGTAGTCGGGTCAAAGCCAAGGCAGTCTGGGGGGACAGAAACAGCATGCTCTCTAAAATTATCTGTGTTTAAACAGCCAGGGTAGAGGGGGACCATGACTCTTCCAGTGCTAGTTACCTTATTTGACACTTTTCCAGGCACTTCCTGATGGCAACCTGACTCTGCTGTCCACCATGACGGTTCTGGCCGCAAGCTGACTTAGCACTTCCAGACCCTTGTTAGGGTCTTCCTGGTTTCCTAATGTCACTGATGTCATCCATGCCATTGCTTTCTGATTAGGTGGCACTAAGTCACTGCTGTATGAAACTTTCTAATAACTACACTAAGCAACATAATTGATTAGAGATGCAGAGAAGCAACTAAAGAAGCAAGAAAAAAGAAAAAGTCCATCAAGCAGAACACAGAAAGGGGGCCTTAGTGGCAAAAACTTTTTAAAAAATGACTTTGCTTCCCTCCAGTGTACTTTGTTGAAAGTAAGAAGTGTGACTAGACTTCCTGTGCTGCCTCACGATTCTCTCCAAGCTGGCTGAATATGAACTTATAACCTTAAACCCTGGCCCTTGACCTAACACGTGGCGGGACCCAACATTGGATATGATATTGTCCAGTTCATCCTTCTAGTCTGAGCCTCAAAAGTTTTGTGATTGTATCGTAGCACACTTAGAAATTCTCGACATTTTGCTAATAAATGTAAGGAGGTTGAAAGACATAAAAGAGCATTAAACAAATCAATGACTACTATGTAATAGGACTTCCTAGAATCTACAAGCACTTTCCTGGTAACCATGTTTGGTTGCCTTTCAGTTTTGTTTCCATTTCAGTAAAATTATTGCCCCATCGTACCTTTGTGGGTCATAATGCAAAGTCATTTTCCTAGTCATATGCAATTTTGTGTTTGTTGGTGGTGGTGGGTAGTTTGGTTTTTTCCTTCCTATCACATACCTCTAGAATATCAAGAATTTACTCTGCATGACCACTAACTGCTCTCTTTCCCCCAGGTCAGATCAATGTTCTAACAAAGGCTCGATTTGTAAGGAAGGAAGACAATGACTGTGGGAAAAGGGAGAGATAAAAGCACACACCCTGGACAATTGTTTGTTGCTATAGGGATATCCAATTTTTAATAGTCTAAAAGAAGTAATATAAGTAAGCTAACCCAGACTGGCCTCAAACTTAGGCAATTCTCCTGTCTCAGCTTCCTAAGTGCTAGGATTACAGGAGTGAGCCACCACGCCCAGCCTGTATGGTGCTGGGGAATTGAACTCACGGCCTCGCTCTTGCTAGGCAAGTGATCTAACCACTGTGCACCCAGCCCCAAAAACTCATGATTTTAAGAGTTCTCGGCTAACTGAAGACAGTTGAGTATTGTATTTGGCAAACACTGAGCTGGAAGAGGGCATCGTTATACTACCATCTTGCCACCTCTGAAAAAAGGTTGTTCCATGTTGTAGATTTTATCAACAGATTTTTATCAACAGGCCTCAGGTACCCAGAGATGTTTTTCCTTTTGGATAAAATGACATTCCCTTTATTCACCATTCTGGATAGACAAGGAATTCAAGTCACTGTCCACCCTGAAGAACTTTTGCTTTTCCTAATTTGCTAAAACCATCCTAAAAATGTGACATTAAGAAGGGTCTAGAGAAGTAGATGTAAATGGATCACAAAACATATCAGCACCTTTTTCTTTGGAAAAGGCTGAAATGGATCACTTCGGCAGAGAACTACCACTTAAAATATAGTCATTGGTATAGGGCAAGCAAAACTCAACACATATTCATTCTGTCTTTGCTGTGGCCCTGCCCTCTGTAGTTTCAGATGGGTTTATTCTTATACTTTTGCAGATGACTTGTTAGCAAGCTAGAATTGGGTGAGATTTTAATTTTTCATGTTTTTGTTTAACAAATGATCAACTTCTGGAAACATAAAAACAAATGGAAAAACTATTGTATTGTACCATTTTGCTTTTCATCCATCTTTGTTATTTAGTTTATTTACTCTGTGTTTTTTACCTATAAAGTTGGCAAGTTAGCAAAAAGAAGATATAATTTTTTTAATTGAGAGAGAAAAAGGGCTTCCATACTATCACACTCTTCATATATTAAAAGTCCAACTAGAAAACAAGTCCAGGCTTAGCAGAAAATTGAATTTGAAATAGACTGTGAAGTAAGCTATAAGTCGTAATCTATTTTTATTAATGTGAGTCACTGACTCAGATGTGTATGAAATACCAACAGGAAGAAAACTGCACCTAAAAACTGATTGAAGTTCTCTGGGGTCATCAAGTCAAGGTTGTATTGCTGGATGTTAATTATAATAAATAGGCTATAAATAAATTATAAATAGACTATAAATAAATTTCAGAATATCTAATTTTTAAAAAGAAAGGCGTAGAGAGCTTCACATCGACCTCGCCCTCTGGGAGAGTGTGGCCACTCCAGAACTGCATGGCCTATTTTCCGCTTTCTGTGTGCACTTTGAAAATCTCTGGCCGCAGACTAAGATGCTCCGTGAATGCTGTTTTGCTCATAACTGTTATGATGAAGTGTAAATGCTTTTTGTTATTGTCTGCCATGGTACCTCCTCAAATCATCTTCCCTTTTGAAATCTCTGGCTACAAATTCATGCCTATTTTATCTTAGAAAAATTTGAAATCTGTATTCAAAATCAGAAATGCCATTATTGTTATGCTCATGAAATAAGGTTATATTTTCCCCATCTATACCTGAGAGTGTAAAGTTATTAACATTAAACAGAACCGTTTCTTCCTAAATATTTTGATTTCAATTCAAAAATTAGATACCACTTTTATATGAAGAAAATAAACTCTGGCTACATATTAAGTGCTTTGTCTTACTAATTATTCCAACAATTCCAGTTCTGTAGATTAGCAAAGAAGAAGGAAGAGGAGGAAGAGGAGGAGGAGGAGGAGGAGGAGAGGGGTAAGGGGATGGGGAGGAGGAAAAGTTGGTTCACATATAATTAGAGACTGAAGTATTCTGTGGTGTCTAGAAAGCCAGAGAACTTTTTAACATGGTTCAGTTCTTAAATCCCTAAGCCTAAGGACCAGGGCAGCCAATAGTTCAGTTCTCAGTCTGAGGGTGAGGGCCCAAGAGACTTTGGACCGCCTCTGATGCAAACCCCAGAGCTCAGGTAGCTGACCCACATACCAGTCTTCTCTAGAAATCCTCAGAGATACACCCAGGAGTGATGCTTTAACAATTCTCCGGCCATTCTGCAGTGGTCAAGTTGACACCCAAAATTAACTATTAACTTAATCCAAAGTCAAACAATATGCCATAAGTAATAAGGTGGGAACTTCAAAACTTGACCCATCTAATTTTAAAGCATTGGCTCCATCCTCTATGTCCTGTGTCCAATTCTTAAAATTAAATGCATATATCAATTCCAGTCAGTGCTTTCTTTATCTTTTGAGACATTTAATTATTATCAGATGGTCAGCATTTTGCCAAATAGGATTAAACTGTCAAGGGAGTTAAAACTCTTGCAGTACTTCTGGAATTTGCCAGAATGCAGCGTAATCCCTCTAGTCTGTATGGCTGGGGTCACGTAGGGAATAAACGAGCACTCAAGACCCATTTGCCATTTTTGTCTTAGTAACTACACTGAGTTACAAACACAGAGATGGCCAGTTTCAGAATTTCAGTCAACCCAGAGTTAGCAATTGCCTGCATAGTGTGTACAAATGAATAAACATGATTTGTAATAATGTTCTATCTATACTGCAGACTGCTGGCTGCCAACCCAATATCTATTTTTTTTTACAGTTAGAACCTCAGTTTTGTTCACAGTAACAGGATGTGCTCTATTTTAAATATGTGCTTTTTTTCCTTCTGCCTCACAGATACTCTTTGGGATTGCGCAAGATGTAAGTAGAAGGCCAAGAAACTCTCCTTAAAGCAGGCTGTTTGCGAAGCTTATACCTTTACTCTTTGCCCGTCCCTTTCTTCTGCCTGGGATGCCTCATAATGCTGAGGCCTGAGCAGCCACTTTGCCCCTAAGAAGCAACAATCCTGAAAATAAAAACTGCACATCAAAGGGGGCTGGAAAATGGCAGAGCATAAAACCTTGCTAGCGCTGGAGACACAATGGACGGCACAGCGGTGTACTTCTCGGTGTGTGAAAAACGCCAACCCGCCCTTGCACATTGGGTTTTCAGTTGTATGCAGCCACAATTAGACCGAGTGAATACTCTGAAAAATGGCTCCTAAGCGTCAGGTGTGGCTGCGGATCACCAAAGCGACTAAATCCCACATACAGAACTACTCCTCTGTGCCTCGGTGTCCTACAGCTGAGAGCATGGCAAACCCTAAACATTCCGCAACGTGCCTAAAATGTCCAAGATGCCACAACCTCTCTCCAGACGGATCATTCCATCTGGGCCACTGTTGGAACATGACAGCCTGCTGGTGACATGCATAGAAAAAGTTACATACACATCCAACAACAGAAGAATGAGACAAAAAAGCTTACAGTCTAGACAGAGAGACTGCCAAGTAAACAGGTGACGACAAGCAGCTGTACTCAACATAGCTGTGTAGGGCTTGCTGGAAGGGATGATTTTCAAACGGGCCATGAAAACTGAGGAGCGGCCAGCAAGGCAAAAGGTACAAGGAGAACTTTCTGAGGAGAGAAAAGCCAACAACAGAAAGTGTGGTTTTGCAGGGATTAGTGACAAACCCAAGATTCGTCATAAATTGCAGGCTGGGTGGGGCAGCAGGGGCAGAGAGAAATAGGACTAGGTCCCAGAGGACCTGGGTAGGCCCCACATCTGGGTTGGTCTAGCCTACCCTCCATGTGATGAACTGACTTCCAAGTGACCTCAGTTTTCTCCATCTGCAGCCACAAATTTGGTACTTTAATTTCACACATGTGAGGTTTTGTGATACAGATTTCAACAACCACGTTCTTACGACTTCCACTACTTTTGTTCCTACTTCAAGCTACAATATATATCCTGAGTGCGTCTCCCGACTGCTTTAGGCCCATCTCTTCCATGCATTTGAAACACCTTTCTGTCCTAAAGCTTCAGGAGTTGCCTGGGATGTCACCCTTCATTTGTAAACTCTTCAGCTGTAGCTCCTGGGGTTTCTTGCTGTGCTGCAGTAGCTGGGGTAAGCCCGGCCCTGCTTCCTACCTCTGCAGGGCTCTGCGGAGGGCAGCTGTGAGTCCCTAGCCTAGGGGCCCGCTTCATCTGTCAGAACAGGTGAAAATGATTAAGACAGCAGGGGGGTATTTGCCCATGAATGAGATAAAGGTCAAATGCACAGGTCAATATGTTTCTCTCACTTTATTCACTTGTCTTCCTGCTCCCAAACCCATTTGCCGTATTTCCAAATCCCTTTCTTCTACATTAGGCCCCACTCTTAGAGATTAGAGTTGTTACTTAGTAAGAAGAACCTTCAAATATCAGGAAAATCAGGAAGCCTTGGCTTCTCACGAATCAATCACCTTACCACAAAACTTCATTGCCAAAGGAAACAGCCACAGCCTGAATGGAAACTCATCCTCTCCTCGTAGTCCTCATAGACACATATGACTGTGCATATTCATAATACGTCGCATTCATCACACAGCATGAACATAAAACCCGGTCCCTTCCAGAAAGATACCTGGCTTGACTAGTGCACATGTAAAGATTCCACATTTTAGTTTGTTTATCACAGGTAAACTACTGTGTGACACTAAGTCTACTTTGTATTTCTGTGAAAAGAGGTCATCTCAAAGACCCCGAAGTTAATGTCATGATTCTCATTGTAGGTTCTCCATTTTATTTTAGAAACAAACAAACAAACAAACAAAATAGAAAGGAAATCCTTACATGCATAAGCACAGTGTCAATGGTCTGTCATGCTACTCTAACCCTCATCTAGTCAGCAGCTATCATAATCAATAGGCGCATGTACAAATTAACAACGCCATAGATGAATCATACAGTAGTTTGTTTCAAATGAGTTTTTATGTTCCATTGTGATGATATACTTGCATTTGACCCTGCCTTGTGACGTATCATCTAATTTATATATCTGATTGCATTTACCTCTGACAGCTCTCCATCAGATTTTAACAAGTAATATTTTACTTAATCTGAAAATGTATGGGTATGAGCTCTCTTCCCCTTGACATATTTCTGGGTTCATTTACTTCTGAAATAATCTATCGGTCTGTTTTCCCACTCTCAGGGCACAGTTTTAACGATTTACAGGAAGAGCATTTTCTGTCTCTTGTTGCGCACAAGTCTGGAGCCTGTGTCTGCGTTCACGCTGTCCCTATGCATTATTCAGAAGGCGGCGAGCAGATTGATGAGGCTCTGTCCACACAGGGATGGCATTTATGTATAATCCATGTGCAGCTTTTCAAAAATGTAAAATAATGAACTTCAAAACAGATGATAAATAAATCTAGTCTCTTGGTTGGAGCTATTGTTTTTGTCATCAAAATATTAAAAGATCACTTTTTCATTAGCTAACTAATACTTCTGAAATCCTGCAATGGCACACCGGTGCCTTCTCGGGGGCATCATGTGTAGGTCCTCGTGCCCTCTTCTTCCTGCTTCTCAGCATCCACTTTCCCACAGAGTTCAGTGAGTCCATGGCCATAGACGGCCCCATGAGCAGTGAGCTCTGTGCTCGGTGCACTCTGGCATCTCTGTTCCAGGGAAACCTTCCTCAGCCAGACCTGCCACCAGGATAGAGATCATTTCAAGACTGCTTTGTGAGGGCTAGATCATAGCTCAGTGATTAAAGTTGACTAGCATACACAAGGTCCTGGGTTTGAATCCCCAGCACCACGTAAGGATTAGCTAGCATGGTGGCGCATGCCTGCAATCCCAGTACTCAAGAGGCTGAGGCAAGAGGTTTGCCGTGAGTCCTAGGATAGCCTGAGCTACATAGGGAGTTCAGGACCAGCCTGGACTACAGAGCAAGAACTTTTCTCAAAACAATAAAATAAAGTAGAGTGCCTTAGCAACTATGACTGCCGCTATTCAAACCGGAGACTTCAACCTGAGTCATTTATTAACTCATTCCTACAACTCCAGTTACTGGGGACAGATGTTAAAAGCGTTCATTTGATGGCTCTTCTATCTTTAGCTAAACCACTTCTGAAAACTGGTTTTTGGGCCATCATTTCTTTACGGACGCCCTCTGCACTACTCCCCCATTTCCTGTTCTTCTCACCATTAAAAAAATCCATCTGAATGCCATTCCCCTTTCTCTCTCCAGGTAAGTAAGAGTTTGGTCTCTTCTGAAAGCAGCAAATTCTCGCCCTCAGGCTTTTCAAGTCTTCTGATTATGTTGATGAGGCTAAAGAGAACACTGTGACCAGAAAAGTGTCTTGCACAGGCCAATGTTATAGATTCTCTAAAGGAAAGTATGAGTTTGCCGTTTTTAAGTTGCCACTGCAATATAAAGCAAAGGTTTGTAATTAGAGCAATCAACACTTTCATGAAACTTGTGTGTTCCAAAACAAAACGACGCGAACTCCAGTTTGCTCATGGTAGCTCTTCTGGTCTTCTCTGTATTTTCCCTGGTAAAAATTATCAAACAATTTGTATGACAAGATCATGAAACAGCGACTGACGACCTTGGGACTCATCAGCAAAGATGAATTGGATTTCCTTGTCCAATTTCGGGAGCAAAAATTCTACCAGTGTCATTGTGATTAAAATAAGCAATGATTGGGCTGGATGAGAGCACGTGAGAATTAGGCTCAGGCCTGTTTATGGAATTTGGAAGCGAATACATACTGCACAAAGAAAAAATTGAATACACTAGCATAATTTTGTTTTGAGAAATTTGTGTATGTGCTTGCACACTTAAATAACTTTACTGCTTGTTAAAGAAATGCAATTTTATAATAAATTTTCAAACAGTATGTAAAGGCATATTATGAAAAAGAAAAGCCACATTCCAATGCTGCAATCTTTCAGGCACAAAATAAATGAATAGATAAATAAGCCATTGTCCCAGGCTCAATCCCTTTCAATGAGACCCTGCTGCTCTATTTGAAATTTCAACCCACATAGACTGTCAAGCCTTGCCTCTATTTATGGTCCTTACCATAGAGCTTATCCTCTTCTAGCATACATTTTTAAAATATATTAATCATGTTTTCCTTCTATTGTATCTATTTCAGAAAAGAAAGCTCCACAAGAACCAAAATATTGTATATTTTCTTCCATATTCTAGATGCTTAAATCAAGTATTGACATTCAATAAGTCCATGTTGAGTCAAGTGGCTGAATGATGGGATATATGCAGGAAACTGTGTGCCTACTGAAGTGTATATGTATGTCCTGTCCTGAACACTTTCTTACCCAAAGCTTAGATACATAACATCATAAATTTTACTTTCTTTTATAAACAAAATGCCCCAAGAATGTTTTACAATTAGCACAAGTACCTCTGTTTCAATCTTTTCTAATGGCTCCATAGAAATCCGTTACATGTAACGAAATTTATTTTACCACTCCACTCTCAATGGACAAGCAGACTGTTTAAAATAATGTGTAACTACAAATAATACTTTAATGAATATATTTACATGAGTCTTCATTAAAATATAACACCACACCTGTAAAGTACATTTTCTTATATAAAATGCTAATGCAGCTTAAATTATGATGAGTGTTTTCTTCACAGACATTTTCTACTTTACAAGAAGAATTATCCGTTTATCTATTTTTATTGATATGATAAGTTATGAAGACCTGGCAAGTGAGGACAGCTTATAAATGTAACTGTAACTAGTATCTCTGCATTATGAAGGATGCAAATCACCTTTTCATAAGATACACTCAGTATAGGAGATCTTTTGTTGTGGTACAGAATCTTTATTAAAACTCACCTTTATTCATTCATTGTGTTTGTGCATGTAAGTGTGTGCATGTAAGATTTTGAAGAATTTTTATGTCCTTTAAATAGAAATCATCATAGATTGATTTTTTTTCTCTTACAGGTTCTGGGTTAAGCTTTTTATCTGGCCTCATAAAAATTATTTTAAAATGTAATTGTTAAGAGTATTATTCTCACATGACTTAACTCTTTATTTTCTCATTGTCTTTGTTTTATTTTCACCAGGCATATTTAGGTAGAACTGTGTACACTTATAGTACACAACATAATATTCTGATATACATGTACACACTGTGAAATGATTATGACAATCAGGCCAAGTAGCATAAAGAACGCTGCACACACTTTTGTGGGGAAAAACTATTGAAGATAGTTGTCATAGCAATTTTCAAGTGCACATTATATTGTTACCCACTTTAGGCAGCATGCTGACAAGTAGGTCTCCGCAATTTATTTATCTTGCCAAATTTTCTTGAGCTCTTTTTATTTTGTCCTTGATCAAGCTACGTTGGGTAGGAAATTCTTCCCTCAGAAAGATATTTCTTTCTGTGACTTACGAAAGTTCAGCAGTTTTCAGTATATGCTGTGTAATCCAAGGTGCACTTTAAAAACAGAATGAAGGTTTTAACAGTCAAGAAAGTGGTTCTGAATTGAAATATTACTCAAAACAAAAGTTTTTCTAAAATTACAAGTGCTATTCACTTCAGTTCAGTGTTTGGAAAGATAAACCACCGCTTTTCCAATGAAGCTACTCCATAATGTTTCTGTGCAAGACAAGACAAGTAAATTCCTCAAAGTACGACAGTTGAAGAGATTGCAGGCTTATAATAGGTAACGACTTATAGTTTATCTTATAGTAAATAAATTATCTTGCAACAAAACTGAAAAGGCGTTTTCTTAAAAGAAGTCAAGAAAAAACAAACAAGTCCCAGCCACATCTATAATTCACTTTAATTTTTATTAGTCTTTGGCATTAGTAATGTCAAAATAATGTAAAATATTGACAATTTAGAGTACATCAGGGTCTGTTCTCTTTCGTTAATGCATATTATGTAACCTACAATCTTATTGCAATTTGATTCTTTAATCTCCAAAAGGAAACACAGTTTTCCCTAATCTGATAAGATTTTAAGAAATAGAAATAAAGAAAAATATTGAAAAAATTTCAGTAAGCAAACATAATTAAATTTTTAGACTATTTTGCACTCTGAATTACTGCAGCAGGTTGATTTCCCTCCCTGCCCAGACACTGCCTAAAAACTCTTCTCTGAAGATGTTGAAACAGTTTCTGGTCCGAGAAGCATCAAGATTAGTTGCTACTGCAGGGCAATGAGAAGATTAAGTGAAAGTTACGTAAGGAAGGCTGCTAAGACGTGCAGCTGAGACCAGTGGAAAATTCTCTGGGTCATCTGGTTATTAGGCACAATTAAGGCTATATATCCACAAGTCCCCGCAAGAATGCCCAGCCAGTTCCTTTACAGAAGCTGCAGGCTGATAGCCCTCCACCTTGACAGCACTACAGTAATGTGCAGGGCCGCCTCGGGTGCAGAAAACTGTAATCTAAACAACTAAAGGGAAAAGTGGCTTGGAGAAAACAGTCTAAAGAGGTAAAAAATAGCAGGAAAAAAAACCATAGAGTTATACAAAGAAAGTCAGATATTTTCAAAAAAAGAATAATAATCCTAGTTGGGCTCAACTTATAACATAATCTACAAGCTTATAAAGATTTAAACAATATTAATGTAAGCAAATTCTATATATCCACACTGAAAGAAGCATTATGTAAGAGCAAAAGAAGTCATCCTCTGTAAGAGGTAGTTAACTACATGGTCCGTGAAATATCTTCTAAATCATGATTTTTACTGTAGAGAATTGGAAGTAAAGCTCTAATAAGTTTCAAAGATGTGAATGAGTCTGCCTCTAAGAAACAGGAAGTCAGAATAAGCATTAAAGGACTGGGGTATTCATTGATAAGTTTTTAAACTATTTGATTATTTATTCTTATTGCTCCTTTAAATAGGAAGATTTTGATCAAACAAATTTTTAAATAAATTAATAAAAATGTGTAGCAAAACGAAGGAGAGGCTAGGAAGAACTAAGCTTCTTCTAAATGAGAGAATGTCTGTTGTATCGATTCCCCTGTATGGGTTAGATTTGTTTTGAGAATTAAAATATAACAGATGTAGTTTGCCAGCCAGCATCTGGTCTTGAACATAATGTCTTTGAACACATAATCAAAAACCTATCCATCGAAAGCCCCTGCAAGCTGGGAAAGCAACACAATGTCTTTGACCACCTTGTCTGAATCAGGTTAGGGGTCCTTAGGCTACTGCCAATCAGCAGCACGTTCAAGCCATAGTGAGGTGACTTCCTTTTTAAGGGAACCATAATCCTTGTAAATCAGACACTGCCAACCTTGCCCCAGTCGTCTGTAAAGTATCTCTATTATTTCGTCAGACTTCAGTACCTCAAGGATCAAGTATGAAGATTTCATCAGTCAGAACAAGAAAAAGAAGCTAATATTTCTCATGTACCAGACACCATGCTAAAAGTTTTATGTATTTTATCTCATTCAATCCTCATGGTAACATTACGAGCAGATGGTATTATTTTCGTGTTTAAAGTGAAGAAGTTGAGAATTTAATTAAAGGCTTGCACGAAGAAAAGAAAGGAAGCTAACACTGGAGCTCTGTGTATCTGATTCACGATGTGAGGTCTGGTTTGTTTTTTCACTAGCTGTGAGTTCAGATCCTGAGGAAAGCTAAATGTAATGAACATTGACAAAGAAGTAGAACATCTGGACATGGTGTTGGGAGGATTAAAAGTAAATTTTCCTGCACACTTGTTTCTATGTTAGTCCATTTTTCATTGCCAAACAACAAAAACCTTTGATTTGCATTTCTCTTGTGGCTAGGAATGTTGAGCATCTTTTCGTGTATCTATTGACCATTTGAACTACTTCGTGTGGGAACTGCCTCTTCACTTCATTTGCCCACTTTTCAATAGGATCCTTTATTTTGGTGGGCTTACTTTTCTTCAACTCCTTGTATATTCTCGCTATGCGCTTCCTATCTAAGATGTTGATGGTGAATATTTTTTCCCAGTCTGTTGGTTCTCTTTTTACAATGTTAATAGTTTTCTTTGCTGTGCAGAAACTTTTTAATTTGACATGATCCCATTTGTTAATAATGGGGATAATTTCTTTTACTTTTGGTGTCTTGTCAAGGACGTCTTTGCCTACCCTTATGTCTTTTAGGTATATGCCTAATTTGTCTTCTAGGAGGTTCAGTGTTTCACTTTTAATGTCTAGGTGATTGATCCACTTTGATTTGATTTTGGTGCATGGTGACAGTTGTGTGACTAATTTCATTCTTCTGCATGTGGTTAACCAGTTTTCCCAGCACCATTTGTCAACACTAAGATACCATCTCACTCCAGAGAGAATGGCCTATATCAACAAGTCAAATAGTAATCAGTGCTAGCTAGGCTGTGGGGAGAAAGGAACCCTCCTGCACTGCTAGTGGGAATGTAAATTCGTACAACCACTTTGGAAAGCAGTCATGGAGATCTCTCAAAAGACTAGAAATAAATATCTCCTTAGATCCTGTGACACCCCTCCTGGGTATATATCCAGAAGAGGCCAAAACAACACATAATAGAGGTACCTGTATACCCATGTCCATAGCAGCACAACTAACAATAGCTAGAATATGGAAGTCACCAAAATACCCATCAACAGACCAGCAGATACACAAACTGTGGTACTTATACACAATGGAATACTATGCATCTATAAAGTCCAACAGTGTGGAGGCTTTTGCAGGTAAATGGAAGAAACTTGAGACCATCGTGCTTAGTGAAGTGAGTCAGAAGCAGATGGTGAAATATCGAATGGTCTCTCTGATATGAGAAACCCAGATCACAGCTATCTCATAAACTTAAACTGAAAAACAAAGTGAACCACGAGGGTAGGGAGAGGGGGCATGCAGGGGAGAACAGGGAGAGAGACAAAAGAAAGCAGGAATGTCCTTGTCGCATAGACAAGATACGTATGTGCACAAAATGCTCAACTTCATTGTAAACCTTGAATTTTGCACTTATACATATTGATAAAATGGGGAAAAAATAACTTGAGCTTAGGTACTTTGTAATGAGTTTATTTAGCTCCTAGTTTGGGAGTTTGGGAGACCAAGACTGGGCAGCTTTCTTTGTTTGGACTCTGCTGAGGACCTTCTTGGCTGTGTTATCATGAAAGACAGCACAGTGTCAGGAGAATATTCATGAGAAAGGGATCTCATGGTAATACAAAAAGTGAGTGAGTGGGGAGGAGTCAAACTTGCTCTTTTCTAACAACCTTCTGGCAAGAACTAGCCAGAGTTCCATGAGAACTACCTTAGTCCCTCTGAAGCCAGGCCCTCAGTGACCTAAGGACTACCTACTAGGCTTCACTGCTTAAAGGCTCTTCCACCCAACACCACCATACTGAGAACCAAACCTCTAAAACATGGACACTTGCGTGTTACACTCAACCCATATCAAAACCATAGCAGAGCCTTTGCTTTCTTCTGGAGAAATACTCCTAAGGAAGTGAGTGGAAAATATTGGCTATGTTAAGATCTTTGTTATACCTTGATTATCAGAAGCTTATCTAATTGTGAATGGAGATCAGCCTTACCAGGAAACATTTGTACAAACTCCAAAATAAATGTTCAAACCCCACAGAGATCAGGGATTTGTGTGACAAGCGGGAAAGCTTTGCTAGCAGTAATTCCTTGCTGAATTAATCAGGGTTAATCTCTGGCTCTGACAGGCTCAGAGGCCCCGTAGGTTGAGAGGAAACAATAAAGGATCGTTCCTGATGTTGACAAGGGCTTTTCATTCCAGTCAGCTAACACACTTGTGGGAGGACAAGCCCACGCTGTTGTGTCACAGAATAAAAAAGCAAAGAAGCCGTCTACGTAGGCCACTCATTTGACGTGCAAGTTTGTTTCTGAGATGAAGACAGAGGAACTGTGGCCTTGGGTCGTTGGCGAAGAAGGCAGGGTGTTCAGGGTTGATGACAGAGCTTTGAGAGCTTAGTAATCTTAGATTCTTGGAGTTGTAAGGTTTGTTAGAGGTCAAAAGTAGAGACGGTCTACTGTAAAGGAGAGGCACTTATGGAAAAGAGCTATAAGCATCTATTAGTCCATAAATCCGCACTGAAGGAAGATGATCCAGTAAAGCAGCCATGTTTCCATGCCCTCCCCTCCCCTTCCACTTCCTTTTCTGAGTCACAGCCCTCAGCCCTCCCCTTACGCCTCGCTGGAGACCCCTCTCCCTTTCCACAAATCCAGCTATTTTCCTGTTTCCCACCATCTTTCTTGATTGTCTCTATTTATATATTTATACTTCGAGTTTCTCATAATAGAGAAACCATGGTACATTTAATTTTTTGGATCTGTCTGATCCACTTCCCTAAACATAATTGTTTCAAAGTACATCCATTTTCCTGTAAAGAACTCAAATACATCTATCTTTGTGGGACAGCAGTGCTCTATTGTGTGTATATACCATAACTCCTTCTGTTGAAGGACATTTTGGCATCTTTCATGGTTTCACTATTATGAGTTATGCTGCTATAAACATGGATATGCGTATATATCTGTTATATGATGCTTTTTAACTCTTCTGGAAAGATACCCAGAGAGGTGGAGATGGATCGAATGAAATGTCTGCTTTCAGTTTTTTTTTTTTTGTTTGTTTGTTTTGTTTTGTTTTTTGCGAATTTCCACGCTGCTTTCCATTTTACAGGCCCCCCAGCAATGAAGAAGGGTTCCTTTTCCCACCACATCCTTACCAGCAGCTATTGTTTTTTGAGTTCCCGAAAACAGCTATTGTCGCTGGGATAAAAATGAAACCTTAGTGTTGTTTTGATTTGCGTTTGTCTAATAGCTAAAGATGTTGAACATTTTTTCATGTATTTGTTGGCCAATAGTACTTCTTCTTCTGAGAATTGTCTATTTATTTCAATTGCCCATTTTTAATTGGGTCTTTTATTTGGGGTATTCTAGTTTTTTATATGTTCTAGATGTTAGCCTTCTGTTCAAGGACTAGGTGACAAAAATTTTTCCCACGCCATCAGTTCTCTCTTCACCGTGTTGTTTCCTTCGTCATCATATAAGATTCAAATATAATTCTGCCTAAATCCAAGGTGTGTACAGTCAAGTCTGAAATTACAGTGCCCTTCCTTTGAAAAGCTTGGTGGTAAAATAAGGAAATAATTAAGTAGTGTCCATGAGAGTCTGGGCCATAGGAAGGTGTCTGAAAGATAAGAAAGGCTGGAGTAATGTTGGAAGTTGGAGTAAAGGGAACACCTGCATCTAGGGGACAACAGGAGGCAATCTTTAGATTATTGCTTTTGTCGATTTGTTTCTTCCCTTAGAAAACTTTCTACAGACTAGCATCTCCCTGAACATTTAGCCTTACATATTAAGCATATTTTAAATGCTAGATATACATTTTGTGATTGTAAAATTCTCATAATATTATATTGTGATCATTATAGGGGCCCACAGTTCAAAACAAGATGGAGCTATCAGTGTTAAAAATGATGAAAAGTCATAAGCTTGGGAATGAATGGTAAAATATATGTAAAGATGTTCAGAAATTAAAATATGAATAAAGGTGTTATGAAAAAACAAACATCAAGACATATCTTCATTTTCACCAAACAACCTATTTACACAAGGTGTGACAGCACAAGAATAACGTAAGCAGTTGTTCCTATTCTTTTCAGCGTAGTTGAGCCACGGACTTGATGCATTTTTCCCCTGCTACTTTAGCCATGTTACTATGGCCAATCAGAAAAGAAGAGGGTAGGTAAGCACTGTACCTTGACCAGAGACCATGAGTCGCAACTCCTTTCTTCAAAAGTAATGAGCCTCCTATTACAAGTTCCAGCCGCAGCATCACACAGGAGAGTTAACTACTCTCACAGGAGAAGGTGGAAGGAAAGGTGAACAAGGGCTAGAAATAAAACTTTTAAGAAAAATTCAAGGCACTACGGCTTGGCCCCAATGTCAAATCTAGGCACTTGAGATACTTTAATATATTTTGCACTTGTGAACACTTACAGATTGAACGAAAACATCACAGAAAAACCTCCGAGGCACATCTGGTGTAAACACCTTTCAGCAAAGTTCAATACAACTTTAAAAGCACTTGGTGCACTACACAGAATTTCCTGGCTCTTTGTTGGCCCCTACTGCATTCTTCAAACCACACATACCTTTTGGGATTTTTTTCAATGGTTTCTATTAGCCCTATCTCTCAAGTAGATATTGCTTCATTCCAAATACCATAAAAAATGTGAAAGTAAATTTCCTACCATTCAATATCTTGATTCATATCTATGCTGTATTTTGATGCAGAAGTAATTAGTGTGGAGGCTATGGGAATACTAGTATTTCAAGAGCTCTCTCAAGCTGATTAACTCACTTAACATAAGATAAGAGCATCTGCACAGCCTGTCAAGAATCAGCCTGCTTCTCTACTCTAGAGACTCTCATTTATATAATTACATGTGTTGTTTTTTCTTCCTTACAATACCCCCTTTCTAATGAAGAGAAAATAGGCACTCAGTGGCTAAGAAGATCCTTTATTCACAATGCCCAATACCCTCCACACCAAAGAGAAAGGAGTTATTCAGCTGTGGGCTGAATTTAACTGCCAAAGAAACTAGTCAAGTCAAGTAATATTTGAGCAGCCAGATTTCAAAAGAATGACTGACGGCTTCATTGTACTTGGTCCTTGACTTTAAGACACACAAGTAGACTGGAGTGCACCTAAGAGAAGAGTCCTGGTGAATGTCTTGGTTTTGAGTATATTTTGTAATCAAGCTTCCTATGCATGGAACAACTGGTCTACTTCCAAGGCCTTTTTTATTTTACAAAATAACTGTCCTGCTAAAGGATGTACCAGCAACCACCACCTCAAACACACATGAGATTTGTCCCACTCTTGCCTATAGCCTACGTGAAGTAAAAGTCTTCTTCAGGGGCCTACATTCTCCAAAACACGAGAGACCTGTCTTACAGTTTTTCCTTATTCATAAGAATTGTCTAAAGAAGGGAAATCTAACTATTATATCAATGGATTTGTCTTGAATGAGGAAAGAACATGTATAATTTTTGAAACTACAACAGTCTTAAAGCCACTTGTTTCTCATCATCACAGGGCTGCCAATAACTCATTTCAAAGGAACATATTCTTGAATACAATAACATTGTGACTTTTCTTACTTTCAAAATATAAAGAACATATTAACTAAAATTATAGTAGAAAATTACTCAAAGCTATAAAAATAAATTAACAGTGAGGTACTGCAGGCACAGAGAACACCAAATAATATTGACCAAAGAAGAGCCTCTTCATGGTATAATATAACCAAAATCCTAGACATTCAGTACAAAGAGTGAATATGAAAATCTGCAAAAGAAAAACAAAACTAGCCTACAAAGACATATCTACCAGAACAACTGCAGGTTTCTCAACATAAACCTTAAATGTCAGAGGAACATGAGATGAAATCTTCCAAGCTCTCAAAGAAAGCAAGTGTCAACCTAGACTGTTATATCCAGCAAAATTACACTTCAAAATTGAAGGAGAAGTGAAAACTCTCCACAACAAATAAAATCTAAAGAAAATTGTGTGGTTCAGACCAGCACTGCAAGCTAACAGAAAACAATAATTTAGAAAAAAAGAGACAACAAAGAGAAGAGAATGATCTGACAATAATGAGGAGCAAAAAAATCAATAAAAGGCACAATGACAGGCTGAAACAACAATATCACAATAACAATGCTCAATGTTAATGTTCTTAACTCTCCTATCAAAAAACGCAGACTGGTATATTGGATTTCAAAACAAAAGCCAATGATTTGTTGCCGGCAAGAGACACACTTCACCCTAACAAAGCACATAGACTGAAAATAAAGAAATGGAAATCAAAACTTCTGGCAACTGGAGCCAGAAAACAAGCAGCAGTAGCTATACTATTCTCCAGCAACAGAATTCAAACCGCAACAGAACAGAAGAGACAAAGACAGACATTATATACTGGTAAACAAGAAGAAGGCACAGTTATCAATGTATATGCATGCAAAAATGGAACACCCAGTTTTGTAAAACAAAAAGTACTGGACATGAAAGGACAAATATCCATTGGCATGAATACAGTAGGGGGCATCAATGCCACAGTAATACAAAATATGTCCAGACCAAAAAAAGAAAAAAAAGAGCTAAACTACACTATTCAACAATTGGGCTTAACTGACATCCACATTGTTCTACATGTCATCAACAGAATATACCCGTCTTTCAGCAGCACACAGAACTTTCTCCAAAATAGACCGCATCCTAGACCACGAGCAATGCTTCAATAAATACAAAGGACTTTAAATAAATCCTTCCATGCTTTCAGATCATTGCAGAACAAAACTAGAAATTAATAGCAAAGGCAAATACAAAACTACACATATATGCAGATATCAAATAATATGCTGTTGAACAAATAATGAATTACAGAAAAAGAAACTAGAGAAGAAATTGAAAACTTCCTTAATTCAAACAAAAATGGAATACAATGTAAGCAGTACTAAAGGAAATTTGTAGCCATCAATTCATGTATTAAAAAAATAAGTAATCCCAATTAAGCAGTTTAATAGCATATCTCAAGATCCTAGATAAATACAAACAACTCAAATCCAACAGTAATATAAGTAAAGAAGTTATAAAGATCAGAGTGCAAACTAATGAAATTGGAACTAAGAAAATACAAAAAGATCAATGAATCAAAATTTGGTCCTTCAAAAGAAGAAATTAGATTAATAAACTCTATCCAAACTGCAATTGGAAATAAAAAATGTAGAAGTATAACAGACTGTTGAAATCCAGAGGATTATAAAGAATCTTCTTGAAAACATATAATTCAACAAATTGGAAAATTTCTAGAAATGAATAAATTATTAGATGCATATCAGATACCAAAATCAAACCAAGAATATATAAAAACCCTGAATAGATTAAAAACAAGTAATTAAATTGAGGCAGTAATAAAGTCCCTGCCTGCAAAGAAAAGTCCAGGACCACACAGAATTACTGCCGAATTTCACCACAACTCTAGGGAGGAGCTGACACCAACACTTCTCTCAAAACTAAAAGAAAGGAAATTGAACTGCCAAACTCTTTTGGAAAGCTAACATTACTCTGATACCAAAACCTGAGAAAGATTTAACAAAGAAAGAAAACTATAGCTCAGTCTCCTTAATGAACATAGACACAAAAATTCTCAATAAGGTATTTGTGAACAGAATGCAACAAATCATTAAAAACGTCATATATGATGATCTAATTGGCTTCCTCCCAGGGATTCAAGGATGGTTCCACTTAACAGAAATCAATTAATATAATACACTACATAGACACAAATAAGTAAAAAATTCACACAATCATCTCAATAGATGCAGAAAAAGCTTTTGGCAAATCCAACAACCGTTTATGGTTTTTAAAAAACTGATAAAGATAGATATAGAAGAAATTTATATCAAGCTGACAAAAGCCATATATGCCCATCCTACTGCTGACATCATACTAAATGAGGAAAAATTAAAAACATTCCTCTTTAACTCACCCTAGTCTTATTCAATATAATGCTTGCAACCCTCGCCAAAGCAATCAGGCAAGAGAATAAAACAACAAAAACACAAATTTAAAAAGCTAAGACGTTCTCTTTGTAAATGATGTAAATCTTTACACAGAGGTCCCCCAAAACTCCACTGGGAGATTCTCAGAACTGATTAATAAATTCAACCAAGTTTCAAGATACAAGATTAATGCAAAAACATCAACATTTCTATACACTAAGTACAAAATAATTGAGAGAGAGATGAGAAAAATAACACCATTCTCAGTACCTGTGTCCCCAAAATTCAATACTTAGGAATAAATCTAGCAAAGGGAGTGAAGGACTTCTACAGTGAAATTATGTTAAAAAAAAAAGAATTGCCAAGGACATTAGAAAATGGAAGGCCATCCTCTGATCCTGGATAGGCAGAACTAATAAATGGTATACTACAAAAACTGATATACAGATTCAAAGCAATTCCTATTAAAACACCAATAGCATTTTTCTCAAAACTAGAAAAATAAATCCTGAAATTCATATGGAACCAAAAGAGACCTAGAACAGCTAAAGCAAACCTGAGCAGCAAGACAAAAGCAGGTAGCATCACAATTCCAGACATCAAGCTATGTTACAAAGTGACAGTGACTTAAAAATATATATGTGGTTTTGGCATGAAAACAGACAGGTGGAGCAAGGGAATGCAGTTAAGGACCCAGAGACCACCTTGAGCACCCTCAGTCATCTGCTCTTTGACAAAGGGGTCAAAACATACTGAAGAAAAAAATAGTCTCTTTAATAAATGGTACCAAAAGAACTGGTTATTTACAAACAGAAGGACGAATCTAGACTCACACATTTCATCCTGTACTAAAATCAAATCAAAGCAAACCAAAGACCTAGATTTTAAAACGGGATCCCTGAATCTGCTGAAAGAGAAGGTAGGTAAAACTCCTGAAGACGTAGGCAAGGACTTTCTCAACAGAAACCTGGCTGCAAAAGGGCTAACTAAAGCCAAGAGTTAACAAGGGAGGTTGTATCGAACTAGAAAGCATCTCTATAGAGATGTTGTTTCCTGAGAAAACAACAGAGTGAAGACAGAGCTGGCAAAATAGAAAAAAAATTGTGGCACCAATTCCTCACAGGACTAATATATAGAATATGCAAAGAACTGAAAAATATCAGACTCCGTAAAATAAAAATAAAAATGTTAAAAATGGGCAAGTGAAATAAGTAGATAGTTCTCAGAAGTACAAATGGCCAACAAATACATGATAAAGGGCTCAACATCTTTAGGCATTAACGAAATGCAAATCCAAACACTGGGGTTCCATATTGTCTAAGTGAGAGGGGCTGCTATCAGGAACTCAGAAAAGCAACACACAGTGGCCCGGACCTGGGGGGGCGGGGGGGGGGGAGCAATCCTGTAGGAGGATGTATTGCTGGTGGGACTGTAAACAGCCATGATGGAAATCAATATGGAGATTCCTTAAAAAACTGAAAATAGGCATCTCATTTAACCTAGCAATACTTCTTTTGCATCTTTTTCTAGAAGAGTTAAGGCATCATATAACAGATATGTGAATACTCGTGCTTATAGCATCACAACTCATAATAGCTACATCGTGGACGATGCTAAAATGTCTACTAACATGAAGGGATGAAGAAAACGTAGTGTTCACACACTACATAGTACTACAAATTCAACTCATTTGCAGGAAAATGGAAGCACCGGGAGTCCATTATTCTCAGTGAAATGAATCCTACCCGGACGCTTAAATACCGCGTGATTCTTTTCGTATGAGAAACTCGATATAGCAATACGTAATAGAACAAAACAATAGAGGTGCTGGAAAACAGGGAGACAGATTTGTGGAAAGAGACAGGAGACACGGGAGGAGAGGTGGGGGTGCGGGAAAGGGCGAGAGAAGCGGTGCGAAGACGATGCACACCAGTCTCTCAAGTTTAATGTCACTCTTGTATATCACAAATTCATACCAACAGAAATAATTACTGTTGGGGAAGAAGACACAAGGTATGCAGCACTAAAGAGGAACTAAACCATTTACTATTAATAAACATCTGTGAGAAGTTTGAGACGGATGAGGATGTATCATAAAATACCGACCTAGGAGTTGTGAGAAAGGAGGACAGATATGCGAAGATCACAGGTTTTAAGGAATTTGAATTTTTATCCTACAGTTTGTGAGAACTACGGGATGGAAGGCTCACTTTGAATTCAGGAAGACTGATCTGACACCTGAGCCGAGGGCGAGTTGTAGAGCCACAGATTGAACACCAGCAGCTACAACCGCGACCTTGGGAATAGGCGGCGCTTCCCCCAGCCTCAGCTTGCAAGCCCATGTGGGAATGAGGGACCCAGGCGAACGGGTTTGTGGCATGAAGCAACCGGCACCCGTCAAGTTTGAAATGTTCGAGACCTAGATGGCACTCAGTAAACATGCTGTCTTTAACAACGGTCCCTGGGCAGAGACAAGGCGAGGAACTGGGCGGTAGCAGGAAGGAAATGGGAGAAAATCTTCCCCCATTTAGGAAGCGTTTCTGGACCAGTGTTAGACAATAGTTTATCCTCATGGTTGAGGTAGGCTGTTCGCGCATGGGGCACGCCTGATATCTGAACCATTACACAGAAATTGCTATGCAATTAATATTTGAGTGTTATTAAATTATATAAACAGAAATTAAAAGAGTCTTCAAAAATATCCCTTCGTGAATGGACAGTTCTTTAGGCCCATGTTTTTGTCAACGTCCTTTATCAGTGACTTTCCTTTGCGTTATCCATCCACATTCTCTTTCTCCCTTGTGAGTAAAAATCAAAGGGAAAACTGCGCATAGGGTGGGAACTTTCACACAGCCAACACCAATTATTATTACCTGCACGGATCTTGTAGCTAAACAATAAAAGGGGAATGTGCTTTCTAGATGAAAATTGGCTCTATACTTTATGAAAACAATTTAATATTGTAGTGTGCTTTCTTCTAGATCCACAAAGTTAGCAGATTATTTTTAATACCAAAGACTTTACAATAAACTAAGATAAACAACTACAATCCAGAACGGAAGCAAAGGGTTTTACAATGCTGTACATTCTTCTATTATTAAAACATACCCCAAGGAAGCCAAAATTGTGTGAGAGAAAATGAAACAAAACTACCAGGTTATTATATATTTATATATGTAATTTCCCTGAGGATATTTATAAATTTACAACAGAACAGAACAAAGCAGGCATGTCACCTTAACTGAAATTTTAATGTTATTTTTTAAATAGGGCAGTGGAAAGTCTCTTGATTCTTGAATAGCCTAAGTTTATGATATGACCATATTTGTGTGTTATTTTGGTTTACTTGTGGCTTGTTTTTTGTTTGTTTGTTTGTTTGACAGTGCTTTGCGTAGTCCAAGCTGGTCCTAAACCGACTGCGCGGCCCAGGCTGGCATAAAACTAACAGCAATCCTTCTGCCTCAGCCTTCTGAGTGCTGGGGCTGCAGGCATGTGCTGGAGAAGCAAACCCAAGGCCCTGGGCAGCATAACCACTGAGCTATGCTCCCAGGGCATATTAAGTCAAAGTCATTGCTACTAGAATCAATCAAGCTAGCTTCACAGTTTCCCAATAGTAGCTCCTGCTCTTGGTTTCCAAATAACACACTTTTTCCTAGAGTAGCTCACATTTTTCCCCAAGGCTATCATCATTTTGTTTGTCAAGAACTCCTAATAATGAATGATATTTAGAAAAGAAAAAACATGTGACTTCAAAACTAGTCAGTACTAGGCCAAGAATAGAGCCCCATTCTTGACTCACGACACGGAACAATAAGCAATTTCAAGTCATTACATCTTATGAAGTACTGTTATTAATGAAACACCAGGAGGGGCAATGACTACTAACATATGAACCAACAATAATTGTTCATGCACTTCCGAGTAGCTTTAATAAAAATTTTACAAGTAATAATCTTAAAAATAAGAATAGACCCCTTCTTAGAAAATTGTACACTCACTTTAAATCATCACTAGCAAGGTGA
Source organism: Ctenodactylus gundi (assembly GCA_004027205.1). Taxonomy (NCBI): domain Eukaryota; kingdom Metazoa; phylum Chordata; class Mammalia; order Rodentia; family Ctenodactylidae; genus Ctenodactylus; species Ctenodactylus gundi. The sequence goes on along the minus strand of PVKB01000592.1, from coordinate 232,998 downwards.
AAAGACAGAGTTTTTTAGGACTATGTTCCTATATAATATAAGATTCTATCATATTAATTTATTTCCTTTCATTTAAGTGTTCCTTTTTAATACCTTAAAAAAGATCAAAAAAGCATTTAAAGAATACTATTATTAGACAAGAGGAAGTAAAGAATAAAGGAGGGAGAGGCTGAGGAGAGGGCCCTGTAAAGATGGATGTGATCAGAGTATGTCATATACATTTATGAAAATGCCACATTGTTACTTATTAATATTTTGGAAAATTGATATGCACTAATAAAAAAGCATTTTAGTGAGATTTTCAACTTTTTAAAATTCTGTTATTTACTCCTACTATTCTTGATAAAAATTAATTTGAGAACACCTGTCACCAGTATATAAGACCATGTATTATTCTGAGTTAGTGAAATTCATCAATTCTATCACGTGGACACTGCTTTCCCAACACAACCGACTCAGACAAAGCTGGCATAAACACACCACAGTTTTAGAGGTGAGCTACACTATCCGACTACGCAGCCAGATTTTTCTCTTGGGATGTCTGTATAAGCCTCCATTATACCTGCCAGTGACTATTATTGAAAATAAAAATATCAGCTTATCATAATACGCATTAGGAGATTATAGTCATCTAAATCCACATACCTTTTTATAAGTAAATTTTAAATTGTGGTTCTTAAATATGTCCCAATTTAAACCCTGGGCTGTGTTTAATTTTTGGATGATAACTTTTAACAAAAGTTCATTCTACAAGAAAAGTAAGACTTAAAAGTACATAAACCTAGCAGCATTTTTCTTAAATTCATTTCTGGAAACAATTTTCTCTCTCTCTCTCTCCCCTTCTCTCCCCAAAGTGTGTGTGTGTGTGTGTGTGTGTGTGTGTGTGTGTGTGTGTGTGTGTGTTTGCTTTGGTTTTTGGTAGACATTAGTCATACAGAAGTGAGTTGGTTTGGGCATATTAACACATGCATATGACATACTTTCATTATTCCTCATTTACCCCAACCTCTTTGTCTTAAACTATAGCATCTATTCTAGTTTCATCTCTTTTCAGATTTTTCTTTTAAGCTGGGCATGATGGCATTTGCCTATAATCCCAGCACTTGGGAGGCTGAGGCAGGAGGATTGTCATGAGTTCAAGGCCAGCCTGGGCTACATATTGGGTTCAGGACTAGCTTGTGCTGCAGAGTGACAACCTCTCTCAAAAAATAATAGTAATAAAAATAATTTTTCTTTTAATTTATTTTTTCTGGATATTTTCTACAAAAGACAACAGAATATTCCACTTTTTGAATCTAGCTTATTTAATTTAGCATAATTGACTTCAGTGCCATCTGTATTTCTGCAAATGATTTTATCCTTTACTATGGTTGAATAACATTGTATTATGCGTATATGCCATATTTTCTTTGTCTGTTCATCTACTGGTTGGGTAGCTAAGCCATTCCTACTTCTTACATACTGTAAAATGCCCTGCAATAAACATGGGCATACTGGCATGCCTATAGTCTGATCATTTTAATTCCTCCAGGTATACACAAAGGACTGGTGTAACTAGATCAAATAATAGCCCTTTTATTAGGGTTTTATTAAGGAAATTCTATGTTGATTTCCATAATTGCTGTACTAATTTACATTTCAACCACTAGTGTAAAGTGGTTTCTTTTTCCCTGCATCCTCACCAGCATTGATTGTTTTTTTTTTTTTTTTGATGCCAACCATTACGACTAGACCAAGATGAAGTTTCAGTGTAGTTTTAATTTGCATTTCCCTGGTGGCTAAGAATGCTGAACATTTTTCTCTTACATTTGTTTTCCATTTGCACTTCTTTTGAGAAGTGTTTATTCAATTCATTTCCCTCTTTGTTGACTGGATTACATTTGGGAGCTTTTCAGTGCGCTTTTTGAGGTCCTTCTGTATTCTGGATATTAATGCTCTTTCAAAAGAGTCGCCGGCAAAGAGTGCCACCCCTTCCCTACTTGTCATCTTGTAAAGATGAACGTCACCAGACAGTTAACATGTATGATCTAGATTTATGTTAAAACAGCATGAGATTATTGTGAAATAAACCATCAATGAGTGAAGCCATACGAGGCCTCGGTCCTGTGAAGCATGACACTGACGTCACTGACTACATTGCAAGGGAGCAATTTAGGTGCCCTTACACAAACATACTCCTCTTGAGAGAGCAGATTCTCATCCTCACAGTGACCTGATTGCCATCTTTCCATAAATTCAGTAGCCAAGCTGACTTTTTATAGAATTCACATCATGCTACTAAGACGTAAACTAGGCCACTGAATCTTGCTTTTGAAGGAACATGGCCTAATTATGTCTCTGCCATTTATAGCTTTGGAAGCTGAATAGAAAGTCAGAAGATCATCTAAATTATCATTACGACACAACACACAGGAAGTAAACTTTTTCAATGGGCTCTTATTTAATATTTTATCACCTTTTTATAGAAATCAAATACAGCTTTCAGTACACAGACCTTCAAAACATGTAAATCTTGATGCATTTTAGGTGCCACTCTCCCACGGAAGTTTCAAGAAGCAAAAGAGGCAGTGTCTCTGATAAACATTGCAGAAATGTGGACATTTTCCATGGATCTCATTCCTTCAGTCATTTTTACTTCCCATTCCTTTCTTCATTCAGCAAATGTGAAATGAGCACTTCCATGTGCCTCCAGTATAATATGGAATAACCAACCAAACCTTTAGGATTCTATGTCCATAAGATATATGTTCTATGGGGAGCAGACATTATCAGCTACACACACAAAAACGTAATACTTACAGGCTGGGGTGCTGTGACAAATGGTCTGAATGTTAATAGTGAAGGTCAATTTGACTTGGTTAAGAAATTCCCAGAAGGTTGATCAAGGCACTTCTGAGTATGCCAAAGTATGCGCGGGTGGGTCACAGTGACCTTGGGGATGATACGTAGCTCCAACCAATTCCCTGGCACTGCATTCCTACTCTGCTTCCCAGGAACCATGAACTCAGTATGTTCTCACTACACCCTTCTTCCATGTTATTTTTTTATTTTAGAGCCATTCTACCATGGACTAGATCCCCTGAAACCATAAGCCAAGTTAAATGTATACTCATTTAGATTTTGTGTGTCAGGTGCCATGTCTGTGTGCTAGGAAAGCTAACTGAATAAAAACTTGGCACCAGAGAAGTGGGGTCATTGTTAAGTGCTAGCGTGTTATAAGCAAAGCTTGACAATTCTAGTCAGAGTATAGAAGATCAGAACAGTAATAGGAATGTAGACATTAGTGACCAGGTCATCAAATATCAATTGGGAGTGAGTATTCTTTTGCATGAGAGGCCATGCATGTTATACTCTGGCAAGAAGTTTGTCTACATTTTCTCCATGACACTTTGAAGGAAGCTGAGTTGAGGGCTATGGACTAATTGATATGATTTTTAAAAAAAAAAGGGGGGTTGAAGACAGTGAAAAACTCAGGCTATAGAATAGCTACTGCTGATTGCTTTCAGCCAAATGTGTAGTAAGAATCAGAGGCAAAAAGCCAAACAGAAATTTTTGAAAGTTATCTTTTGGCTCAGAAGGAACAATGTGAAATACTTAAAAAATTAACACCATTAAAAAGAAACCAACTATTCTGCATAGGGACAAGAATACAAATGTCTTAAAGGAATCTTCAAAATCAGAAAGACCCCATTCACAGAGGCTAAACAATTTAAAAAGGTAAAGATTTCATTTCAGAAAAGTCCCTGAGTCCTCTGCTCAAGGAAAGCCTCCTAGGGAAGCAGTTCCCCGGACTCATTTCACCATACCTAGCTGTCCAAGCAGTCAAGAGTGGCCGCTGCCATATTCCAGTGAGGGCCTGGCGACTGCTCCCACCTACAGCAAGCCATGGAAACATTCCCATGACGCCAGTCTAATCAGCAGGCAGAATGCAAGAATTGTGGGGTGAAGGGCACTCCCACATTTCAAAGGAAGACCTGGGAGGCGAGGAAAGATGGCCCCAAAAGGGCAGCGTGTGGGGCTAGGACATGATGCCAAAGCTGCAGTGGGGAGGCCAGGAATTCGGAGATGCCAGGAACATGGAACACGAAGAAGGCTGCAGGCCGTGAGTGACAGCAGGTAAAGAGAGAGGTTGTATGGGCCACAGCTAGCAAGGTCACAGGGACGGGGCTACCCACAGCCTTCTGGAACTCACATCTCACCACCATGCGTCCTGAACACTGGATGAGGGGCACAGGACTTCATGTTCCCCTGATGGATTTCGGTCTACCTTTGGTCCTGTTCTTTTCTATCGCCCTATTCCTCCCTTTTGGAATGACAATGTTTGCCATGGGTCCCTGTATTGCAGGATTGCATTACTTGTTCTTTATTTTTCTTTACAGAACTTCACAACTAAGGCTTTCTCTTCAATCTCAGAAGAGGCTTCAACTTTTGAAAATACAGAAACTGTTGAGATTACTGTATTTTCAGTTGGCTGCAATGAATTTTTATCATGTTAGGCAGAATTATTAACTTTTTATGTGTTTGTTGGGTATAAGTTGGTTTAAGGAAAGATATCTGGCTCTCAAGTTGACAGGGACTAGACTGTGATCGTCCATGGTAGTCATTACCTCCCTAGGCAATGCCAAGGAAGAGGCCATATTTCCATTTCTCTTTGAGTACCACAAATTAAACATAGGGTATTTTCCAGACCTAACTTTCATTGCTATCAACTTGATTAGATTAAGAAATGCCCAAAGAATTAGCAAGGCACATTTCTGGGTGCATCTAAGTACATCATGGACACATGCACTTGGTCCCCTCCTCCCCGACACGGTCCCTGGCTCTGCGTTCCGTCTACTGTGAACTGCACACCTTCCCGGCCACTTTCTGCTGTGGCGATGCTTCTTCTTTGGGGCCTGCTCAGCCTGTCATAGACAGAATCTACCTGAACTGTGAGTCAGATCAAGCTTCTCCTCTTTTTGGCTGTTTATATCAGAGACTGATATAAACTTTAGCTTTCCCAGCAATAGGAAAGCTAAATGGCGCCTATGGGCATATGGCATTTTGAAAAATCAAGCTGGTGCAGGTTGAGGTCCAGGTGAGTTGGAAGAGTCTGAAAAATGTCATTAAGCTGAGATCTAAAGGATGAGCACGTGTTTTACTGTGTTAGGTTTCTAGATACTTTTCCTTAGAAAAACTTCGGGTAAAAGCATTTTGGGAAGAAAAAATATGTTTACATGAAGATTCCAAAGCTCTCTCAAACTTAAATCTTTCCCTAAGGCACATAGGCCTCTGAAATGTCTAGTTTGATCTGTGACATTTAAGACATACCTATAAATTAGAGAATAAATAAATGTTCTAGGCATTTAAAATGGATACTTTTGGCATGCAAATAAGACCAGCCACTTCTATCGTATGTATGAAAGTGGAATCTTCTAGAAATGCCAGCTCTTTCAAGCATGATAAAAACATTATGTCAATACTTTTGACCTGCGGAAGACTTGCAAAATTTTTTATTTAAGATTAAATTGTCAAGCAGCACGAAATGCTCTGTCATAGGCCACCTCTGGGTTAATGTGGGAGGTATTCATAGATGCCTCAGAACTTACAAATAGTCAGAACTGAAGGAATACATTTCCTGCCCATGTTGTCATTACTAATATCATCTGAAAGCACATTCTATTTTAAAAACTTGTTGGCTAATCTTGCAGAAAGGAATAGAAACCTTGGTCTAAGAAAAAATCACTAAGCTGACATGCTCTGGGAAAAATTCATATTATCTCAGGGCCTGTCTTTAAAACCCACAAGTGGGAAGTAAAACCCACAACGCCGTGTGCCCAGGTGCTTGGCTTGCTCGTCAGGGTTGCTTTCATGACTAACCTGCGAAGTCAGGAGCTACCCAGTCCTTAGGACCGGTGCTTAGTTTAACACCTTGCTGTCGCTGTTCTTGAAATACATAGTAGCGTTTGAGAGGTCTCGCATATTTTTTTCTTTTACAAAAATTTTGTCAATTTGGTTTTTTTAACCACAAATAAAATGTGCACGTGAACCATCTACTCATTTTCTTTACGGAGCAACGCAGCATTGGGGCTGGTGACACTGATGACCATCTGGATTGCTCTTTCTACTGTGGGTTCGTTGTTCTTGGAGAAATGACTGTGCTCAGTCCCAGCCCAGTAAAATGGTTGTACGTCAGTAACACCTCAAATTCCTTGATGTTGAGACTAAGAGCTACGAAAAGCCATTGGGAACTATGATCTTTGGGTTTTTGTTGCTCCCATAACCAGTGTTGGGCATTGAAGCTTGATCCATGAATCTTCTCCGTACCTTCTTGTCAGTACCTCTGGGGTTTTGCCAGTTATATTTAATTTTGACACATTGTTCTGGCTGATGCCGGATGAACTTCTTGGCCCTCCCCTCCAGGATCCTGGGCTTCAGGCAAGTTCTGTGGGCAGCCATAATGCTGAGCAGGGCATGGCCATTGCCTCCCTAGGCAGTGCCGAGGAGGAAGGCCACATTTTCATTTTTCACTGAGTACCACAAATTAAGTGTAGGCTCCTGCCTGGACTTAACATTTTTTGAACTTGCACTATGAGTTGGTCACTGAGTTAAAGGCCTTACGTGATTTCATCCAATATAACTCTGAAAAGGAGATACTGATATCTCAATTTTTCACATGTAGAAACCATGGTTGGAAGACGTTAAGCAACTTAACAAGAAGTTAACTAACAGTAAGAGAAATTTAAACTAATGACTTCCTGACTCCAAGTTCCCCGAGCTTTCCATGATGCTATGTTAAGGCTTAAATAGAAACCCAAGGTCATGATAAGGACCGATAGGTTTTATCTCATGAAATTAATTTTAAATGACCAAGTATTGGCAACTTTCTATAGTTCAAACCAGTGTAAAATCATGGTCAAATTACCACTGCTTTACACATGAAAAACTTCTTTTCATCTCAGCGTTAACCTTTGAACAATTTGATTTGGCAACTGGCATTGATTTTACTCTTGTATTTCTTCTTTAAGATATCCTAGAAATGAAAGTAGTACGTGAGTATATAGAAGTGGAATTAGAATTCACAATCTAACTAACGAAAACAGGAAGATGACCAAAAGTTAAGAATGGTTGGGATGGAGTTATTTTCACTCTTACCACAAAGCTGGGCAGGACAACCAGCCATCTCTGGCTTCTTCTTGAGTCTTGTGTGCTCTGTTCATACTGGCTTTGTTTTGTTTTGTTTTTGTTTTTGTTTTTTTAATAATTGCTTAGAAATAGGATTAGAATTTTCCACAGTACTTACTACTGATGCTCTTTAGAAATATTGTTCTTTTTCCTGACTACTGTCCTCATTAGAGCAAGCATGACTGAACTTTTACTAAGATCTGAAAAGTTGAGTGAATAAGGTCTGCATCTTTATTTTTAGTTTTACTTTCAGCTAAAGACGTTTATGTATTTTCATTTGTTCCCAGTTGCAAATGTGGCAGTACTTAGGGCATTATACCTACATTATTATATCACTGTGTCTGCCTCAGACCCAGATGACCCAACAAGTCCATGTGTGCTCATGATAGCATCAAACTGCAAGTTTTCAGGGCTTCCAAAAACTTTTACAAGAGAGCTCATAAAGGTCATAGATGACCTATTCTTCCAGACTTCCTTTCACATGTCTAATGATAGGCATTACCCAAGAGTTCAATCTCTGAGTCACATGGTCTTCCTGGAAATTTGGCTGCAATGGTGATGAGGTAGAGCCCAGAATACAGAAAAAGGCAATTGAGGCAGGCAAATGGTAGAAACTGTGTTGAAGTTTTGACTTGCGTTTGTAATTTTCAGCTGTTTTCTAATGGAAATAAGAAATGCTTCTCTATCATTCTGGTGAAATAGATTTTAAAATGCCAAAATATATATTATATTCTTCACACACAGTAATTAAAAGTAGCTAGAGACATATTGGCTGGGGGAAAGTAAGATAGGTTTTCAAGACAAGAGTTTTCTATAAGGAAAAGATATTCACAAGCCAAAACAAAAATGATTTTTATGTTGGTTTAAGCTGATAATGCCTAATTCTTGCATATCAGAAGCTACTCAGAGCCTGAGAGCTGCTGGCTTTTACTTCCTACTACGACTGGAATTTGGCGATTATTTTCAATATACTCACATATTACTCTAATGAAAAGTCATTGCATGGCTGTTTTCCTCCATCCACCTATGGGAGCTTTATCTTCCAGTCCTGGAACTTTCTGGGTGACACAGTCTTGACCCCTAATGAAGCCGAGAAGGAGAACAAACTCTGGTGGTCAGAGGTTGTCCTGAGAGACTCCCGGTGCAGATCTTTGGAGGCACATCGCCTTTACCAGCACACATAGACAAAAACCTGACAGAGAGACTGAGCAACATACCTGTGTTGGGAAGCGGTTGGAGAAAGTGATTAACATAAAACAGCTGTTCAGGTGAACCATTTTAATTTGCTCATAGAGCTTAGATGATAACTTCAACTAGGTCTTTTTATGAACACATTAACTTGACAATAAATTATGGTCACCTGCATTGCTTTAGGTTTTGCTTTTGAGGTGTATTACTGTCACTTCAACAGGACTGTCATCTTTGAGTATGCCTAATCTTCACGTCCCCCTGTTTGACTCCTTCTCTGTCTTCTCCCAGAGATATATTATGCCTTTGCTGGAGATGGGACTACCCAGAGAAATTAAAAGCTAAGAGTTCAAGGAGACGCAGCTGGTCAAACAAAGGATGGGCACCAGTCCGTACATAACGACGTATCTGACAGGGGCCAAAGAACCGATTGCCAGAACTGATTGACATGTGCTCATAGATAATCCCAAGCCACAAGATGCTTCCGCAGCAACCAAAGGTAAGGGAGATATAACTCATAGGTAAGGTGTGCTATTTATGGATTCTTAAGCAAGAGGCAGTAGGAAAAGGTATTGGAAAGCGGGTAATTGGTTTTTGGGACTCAAGAACAAAGAATTTGGTATTCATTGGCAGGAAGTCAAGATAAGCATGGTCACTAGGCAACAAGGTTGGAATTGTATCTCAAATAGCAGGCAAGAGACCAGTTACCAGGAAACTGGAGTACCTAAATATGAGAGGCATCAGCCTTCTCTACTGAAGTAACATATATTCCATATTCTAGCCTCATTTTTATGCTGTATAGCTAAAGAAGATATCTAAAATCAAGTTCTTGAAATGACAAAAAAAAGTTTAAGGGATTTCACACATAAAAACAAATCACTGCAAACAGCAAAACTCAAGTTCATTACCTTTCCCTGGTTAGCTAATTATATGAATCGAATATTTAATTGGAATACATGTGACCTTTCAAAAGTGCAAGAAATACAACCCTTTATTCTTGAACAGCAGCAATTCATTATGAAAATATCCTCTAATCTACTACGTTGTTAAGTCTTATCAGCTGAGATGCAGCACCAACACCACACGTATGGGTAAGAGATCTATGTCATCAGTCCTGGATGTCAAATAAAATCTCAAGAGACTTATTGTAGCAATCCAAGAGGTCTGAAAATCCTGTAGTGCATGCATAATTAAATATTTTAAATTTTTCTGTCTTTTTTTGCATGTGATTACTGATAAACTGAAATCTATTTTTAAGTTACAAACACAACACTAGGAGCAAAATGCAATAGAGAATATGGGGAAAGGCGTTTGTTGTGAATTCAGAGAATGTTGATTGTATATGTGCCATGTAAAATAAGAACACTCAAATTTTTACTTCATGTATGGTTTTGAACTCATGAGGTTGTGGTCAATATGTTTACTGTGGCCATGGCCATATAAAGACTTCTCCGGGCTGGATGGTTGACTCCCAAGCTGACACACACATATGTCAAGAAGTCTCCATTCCTCACCTGTGTGCTTTCCATAGGGTTGGTCCCCAGGAAGCAGCTGCTTCCCCTGAGCAAAGGCACAATAGCAAGCAACGAAGACAAGCGGCACATTGACTGTGAAACCCAACGTGGAATGTCACCTGTCACCACTTCTGTCATATTCTCTTGCCAAAAAGACTCACTCTGGTGTGACGTTGGGGGGATAACACAAATGTGGGGACTCCAGGAGGTGGACGATCAACGTAGGCCACCTTAGAAGGTGCTGCGATGTCCAGACAAAAAGTACTCGGATGTTTTTAGTTGCCCTTCTCTCCCTGTCATATACAATTCATTGCTAACACTCATGCAGCAGATTCAATATTTCCCATGCCTCCTTTTCTCTTTATAGTCAGACTAAAGCTGCTAAACCCACCGTGTTTTCTCGTGGTCTTTTCCCCCAATTCCTAGCCTCTCTTGACAGTCTTAAAGTCCAGGTCATAAACACTCCCCCAAAATCCTCAAAACCACTCTTAAGAATAAAGTGATGATCCCTTATCACCCGGTCGAGTCCCTTCTGTCCCAAGCACAGCTCGTTCCTACCAGCCCCATTCCCACTCTAACACTTCAGCTTTTCTCCTCCTGCTACTACCTGCGTAGCCCCCTAAGTCTGCCTCGACAGCTCCTTTAATTCCCTTCTAGTCATGTGAAATATCCTGTTTCCACTCCACGACCTGGATCACATGCTCTCATTTCCAACATTCCACTCAGAAGATGTTCTCGTCTATGGTACTTTTCGTACCTCTAATTCAGAGGTAGATGCAATTGTAGTTAGTTGTTTAAGAGCCTCTGTCTCACACATCCATCTTAGTCTCCCCAGCGTAAAGTGCTGTATTTTAGTTATCATCTAATTGTTAATGTAATAGGAGGATTTGTTGAGTGAAAATGTCAAATGCCCAGAGGCACTTTTATGAAGAAATACAACTCATTCTATTTTCAACAATACAAAAGGAAGATATTTTATACGATTTTAAAATAATTATGAACAAAAATGGGAAAAAATAAAATAATTATGATTGTTTCTTTGCAGAGTAATCCAGCCCACATAGTTTCCAGTTGGAAAAATTGCCCTATATATCCGCTGCATTTTTCACCTGAAGACTTCTCTTAAGGACAGATGGAGCCTAGAGATGTGTGTGGAGATAGAAGTGGTGAGAACTCACAATGTCTGGTTTATAAACATATTGACTAGGGTGAAGGAATCTCCTAAGGAGTTTGCACAAGAAGAGGCCCTGATCAAATCTGATCTGGGGTGGACAAATTCTGAGAATATCAATTGTAGGCTGACTACCTGAACTGGTGACTGCGTGGGTCAGGACACAGGATGTTGCTAGTAGATTTGTCTTTTGATGGCAGAAGAAATAGAGAAAACAGAGTTGGGTAAAAGAGTTGAATCACCAGACACATTGGTCGATTGCAAGGGACAAAGGAGAAGGTCTCAGATGACACCCAGGTGAAGATTTTGTACCTGTGACTCACGATTCTGTAGCAGCCCTCTGTGGGGAAAACACCTGAGAACGTTAACGTTACAAAATATAGTACCAACACTGTTGTCGTGCACAAAGGAAGAATCATTCTGCGGGAGACCACAGGAGCTGTCAGGAAATTACACTGACCTTTCCTCACAAATGAATAGGCTCAAAATTAGATTCTTACACCGACTGACTGAAGGGAAAGCTATTAAACTGTCAAGCCAGAGCTCTCCGTGGTTTTTATGAATTGCCATGATTCATCTTTCCAGGGGTAGGATCTGAGCAAGGACCGCTTCCGCTGCTTCATAAGAGCTCCTGAAGGATTACACACTGGAGCATCAAAGCAAGAAGGATAATTATAGCACTACAGATCAGACTGAACATCTAGAAGCAAAGTTAACGTTACATCCTTGATATCTGATTCTGATCATTATACCATGTGGCTTTACTCAATCGACTTGATTTTTCCACTTAGCGTTATGAATGTCCATCTACCTATGAGTTTGAGAATAATAGAGTTTTTTAAAATCTAGCTACGTATAAAACAAAATCTTTCTAACTAAGCATGGGCAATCGATATCCACTGTAGCAGCCTCACATGGTGATACACTTCGTGCTATTAAGGAAGTGGAGTTTTTATAGGGCATATAACATTTGAGAACTAGTAGAGAAATAGCCAATAAAATAAAATATTTCTTACACAGAACTTTGTAAACATTGGCATTTAAATACCCTTAAATGGAGCGAGTATTTTCCAGCCCACAGCCAGGACACTTTTAATACTCTCTTTATATTATTGCCAGGCTTCCGAGTTACAAATGAGATCAACCAGGAGTGTGGAAATGGTAACCTGGACAGTAGCTAACACAAATCACTGACCCAACAGAAAGAGGACAGAAACTGACAGCACAATCACACTCAAGCTTAGTGTTATCTCCTTGCATGGAATTCGCATTTCTACCTGAAGCAATGTTGGTCTTTACCTTCCTTGTTTCCCTCGAGAGCTCTTAAGATTACCCAAAAATCCTGAAGAAAACCTACAAGACACTGTGCATCTGGCTCCTGACCTCGCTTTCAGCCTCTGGTCGGGCTACTCACTCACCATCCAGGTTGCTGGCCCCCAGCCACACCCAACTCGCAGACCAAGAAGGAATGTGCTGCAGCAACCCACCATGCTTTCCCTGCACGTCTAAAGCATTTGTCTTCCTAACTGCCGGAAGTTTAGGCAGCTAACCTCACACATGAGTCCTGTTCCTCTGAGAATTGTTCTCAACCAGCACTTCCAAAGTCATGCCACCACCTCTGGGTCAGAGAACTGGTCTCTGTAGGCACATGGGAACTCCAGTGTGAGGTAGCTCAAAAGAGCACCTTAGCTCCAGAACGGCCCTCCCATCCTTACAGACGTTGTTCCTAAGAACGCACCTGATAAACATCTTGCTTGTAAATCATCTCAGAGATTGTGTCAAGGGAGCCTGACCTAAGATACTGTCACTAGAGTGGGTTGAGGAACTTCCCCAAACAAGAAACAAAGAGTTCAACTCACCCTCACCCCCATGGAGTATATGTATTGACCTGTCACAGAAAAAAAGAATTTCAAGACATACCAGTATGAAGATAGGCAAGTTTTCTAGGTGGAGTTACAAAGAGAGAGTAGAAACAAGACTCCAGCCTAAGGAACTAGACAGGGCATATTTTGATGTAGAGGTTCAGACTGGCCATGTTCACAAAAGAACTAGGTTTTTATTATTGTCATTGTAATAGATTTGCTGGAGTGGGACAGAGCCAAGTCAGTCATGATCTCATGATCTCACGTTTTGTTTTTTCGAGGTGTCTCCAGATGTTCTCATTGCTTAAGGGGGCAATTCATTCTTCAGATCATTGCTTCTGCTGGGGAAGTCTCAAGACTTGTAAAGATCTGCTAGAATTTGAGGTGACCACAGGTTTAGGTCAACAGAGACCTCAGGGAATAACTGAATGTTCCCATAAGTCTCATTTCTTTGTTTTCTCAGTCTTAACTGGGGGTGAGATAGGTTATATAAATTTAAAGATGATCAACTTTGTTTTCCAACTTTAAGACAGACGTCTCCAATATATGCTAAGATTCAGACTTGAGACGGGATTTGACCCAGAGTTTTATAAAATAAAGATGAAGCTTTGCCCTACTTTCAGTTAAGTATTGGACACCTGTAGGCCCAAGTGAAGAATCATAATTTTTAGCAAAACCCACCTTGAAGTCTTTGATCACCCAGAAATAAAAACGAATCATACTTTTAACAAGCAACAAGTTAAGGGCCCATGCGTTTCTTTGTCTTCTGTCCTTCCGCTGGTCTCCAAATGAAATAACAGGAGTTCTTCTTGCGCCTGCCCCCAAAGCTTCATCTCTGCTCTTCCCTTTGTTGAAAACATTCCTCAGAAACCCTCCCTTGCTTCTGCCCCCAAAAGCTCATGTCTCTCTGTTTTTAAGAAGCTCCAGGGGAATCTTCCTAAGAGCCCAATTTTCTTTAAGTCCCCATTTAATTCAGATAACTCTGTTCTACGCTTCGGGGAAAATCGGTTTCCTTCATCCAGAGAACTTCCATTTGTAATTATCAAGACCTGAGGTGCACATTTGACTGAAGTCTATCCCACCTGTTCTTCAGAACACATCGTAAGATAAGAAGCTCTGACATTCCAGCACAGAATGTCAAATATGGCTCAGATTTAAAATGCAATGAGTATACACTTAATTGATGGATTATTTATTAATTGGTTGGCTGGTAAATTAAGTGGTCTCTGCCATCAATGTCCTTTCTTTTTATGAAGGATCTTCCTGAGAGATATTTCCTCTTTCATTTGGTAACCCTTCCTCACTCTGAGGGTCAAGTGCAGCCACTAACGAAAGTGACCACGGTCTTTGTCAAGGTCTCCTTGAAGTTTTCTCTTTGTATCTTCCAAACACTAGCCTTATAGGCTAAAAACAAGAGGGAAATGCCCACTCCTTTAACATGGTGATATCATGATATAAACTTCCATGGAATGGTTCATGGGAACTAATAACAGAAGAGTGTAAGATTTAAATGAGCATAAGTATTTCGTCATAGTCTTTTAAGATTTAGTGGTGAAATAACAGGAGACTGATTTCTAAAGTGAGAATAAAAGAGATTTCTTTGCTTCTATTTTCAGAAGCTTTTGTTCTATGAATTATTTTTAGTGTTGGTAAACTATGCTAGTTGAGACAATTAAGTGAAAAGGTGAAAAGAAGCATATTTAGAACCATGAGAACATATAATAGCAATGGATAATAATTTCCCAAGCAGATTTAAAATTAAATGAGTGTTGGGGAGGGTCAAAAATAGAGAAGGGAAGAATTTATAACTTCAACATGAAACGTATGTGCACAAAATAATCAAGTTCAATGTAATTTTTTATTAATAGAATGGGGAAAAATTAAATAAGTGTTTTTTTCCTAAGATTTTTTTTAATACACCCCAACACTAACTTAAAGGTCAGCTTAAGCAAGAGAAAAGAGAAATCAACCTCCAACTAGTACCCACTGAACATACTTACTGAGCAAGGCCTTCCAGGACAAGGTCATGGGAGTCAAGAGTGGTACAATCTCTGACCTTGAGAGCTCTAAAATCTGCTTATGGGTGCTTACAAAAAGATGACAAAACCAAATCCTGACAGTCAGAAACTCCTAAGGTATGACCACCAAGGCCTTGGGGTCGTTGGACACTGGCCTCATGCTTACAGTGCAATTGCAGTATTGTCCTGCTGAAACTTCACAGAACACCAACATCAGTCAGGGGCACTTTGTGGCTTGTATGAACCTGACAAGATCAAGACCATTTGCAAATGATGCCTGACATTATAGGAAAACAATGTTCAGAAATATTTTTTTAAAAAAGGAGGAATACTCAAAATCCTTTAATTTTCTAATTCTTGTTCTGGCTGATAAGAGAGTTGCTTCTTTATAGTGATAGTTTTAGCCTTTCTTCATTCCCCCTGCCACCTACGGGAGCTTTATTAAAGAGATTCAGTGTGACCATTCAAGGAGATAGGTCAACTTGAAGGAATTAGGAAACATACCCACGAAAGAGCTTAAAAGTGTTTGTGAGTGGCCTGTGGGCCAGAGAACGAGGGAAGAGCACCCGCCTCGGATGTGGGCGGCCCGACTGGCAGCTCAAACTAATTAAAAGGAAGGAAGAAAAAAAGATCGTTACCGCTTTTCCTGGGAAAGTTCTCTCCTTCGAGATAGTCTAGGAACGTCGGTCATCAGCTTGCTCCTGCCTACATTCCACCAATATGCAATGTCTAGTCTTCACCATTGTTCTTTGAACAGCCGAGATCTTCTGCAGACTCTCAGGGTGTTTGTTCTACTTCTCGGCTGAGCAGCCATCAGACCCGTCAGCTCTCACGCAGGCGGGCCACCGTTTTGGACGAGTGCTCTCCTTAGACTTGTAAAATCCCTCTCTTTATAGTATCTGTCAATTTTGTTTCTCAGAGAACCTAATCAATACATCCAGCCACAGATTTCTCGTTGTTCCAGGAAAGCATCCAAACCATAGAAAAACTACTTCCTTGAGCTTTCCTCCAGAATCGTCTATTACAACCTTGAAGTTCATTCTGTATCCTTTCACTGAGTCATCATAGTTCCATGTGTTGTGTTGAAACCCTGCCTCCAGAAGAGATAGTATTTGTAGGTAGAGACTTTAGGGGTTGCAGAGAATGAGTTTAGATAAAGTTACGAGTGTGACACCTCATATTGACGCTTGTCACTAGGTCATGTGAAGACTCAGTAAGAAGGTAATGATCTATAAGAGAAAAAGAGCCCTTACTAAAAACCCAATCAACCTATTTCTCAACCTTTGACTACTCAGCCTCCAGAGCTGTGAGAAATAAATTTCTGTTGTTTAAGTCAACCTCTTTAAGGTATTTTGTTATAGCAGCCTGAGCTAAGGCAAGGTCTGTGCTCATTAACACGGCACATAAGAGGCCTTCCCAAGCACCAGTGTCTTAATGGTAGCTGCTATTTCAAAATTGTTGTTTTTCACTTGAGAACAGATTAAAGTCTACTACAGACTGAATATCTGTGTTTAAAAGTTTTAAAAAGTGATTAAATTTTATGTTTTGCTCTTATCACTTGTTCTCACTTCACATACCATGGCCATTTTCCAGGTAACTGTAATTTAAAATTACCAAAAGGCATTTCACAATTATTATGGAGCACCAAGGCCTTGTGCTAGGAACTAGGGAAACAGCGATGAGCAACATCCTTCGTGGACCAAGATCGACAATTTGTTTTTATGTTTTCTATTGTAATCAATATTATAAGTATCCTTATTAGACTATCTTTTTATAAATGTTCATGTAAACATATTGGAAGCAAAGGAGTTACATATATTTAAGGGTTTTGGTGGACAATGCCACTGTGCCTTTGGAAGCTAGTTGCAATTTGCATTCTTCTCGGCAACATTTCCCTTCTGTACTGGTTTCCTCACAACATCGCTACCCTGGATGTTATCATTCTGTTTTTCCTGGATAATGAGGAGGTAAATGCCAATATTTTACTCTTACAAATTGTGCTTCTTGGTAATTAATGAGATTGAATACATTTTTACATTTATTAGCTATACATATTTATATATTTATCACATATAAATATGTGTTTTCATATGTATATCATGTTTATCAACTATCTGTAGGTCAAAATGTATGTATAGAAGCTGATAGAGTGTACATATCACACATGCATATATATACTGGTTTTCCTTTTTTTCTATTAGTATGTTTGATTCAAATGATTTAAGCAATCATTTCCTCCTTTGAGCTCCTATGTTAATATTTTAAAACATAATGAAATTCAAAATCATAGCCTGTAGTTACAATTGGCACATTAAAACAGTATAGCTTCCTTTAATAAAGTTTAATTTATTGTCTCATCTGTGAAAATGTTGACGTGATATTGTGTTCAAAAAGAATCTTACTATTAGTTTTTAACTACTTGAAACTATTTTAATAAATCTAAAGACATCTTATGCAAACAGAAAAACAGAATGTGCAGTTTCCATGGAAACTGAAGCTCTGATATTGTTAAGAAGGGATAGATCAGGCGAGAGCTCTCCCCTTGGGTACCCTCATTTGCAACCAACTCCCTGAATAAGTCACGTATGTGAGTTATGCCGCCTGGCACTCGTTAACATTGGCGATACCTAATAACGACATCATTAGGTGTTTGACCATCATGAGGGAAAGGTTAATGTAAATTGCATAGTCTAATTTGGATCTCTAAAGTGAAATTTTAAAGTAAAACCATTTCATCTTAACATCTTAGCAAGAGTTGTTTGTTTTCTTGCTAAAATTGAAGTCAGAAAAGTAATGTGGGTGTATGGTTTCATTTTCAACCTCTAAGTTTTGGGTGATAAAGCAAACTTTTCCTACAAAAACATATTCCTTAAAAAATGGATATTTTGTGTTGAAAATTACGTGTTAAGCATGAAAACACCAAAATCTTTTTTAGGAGAATCTGAAATAATTATCTGACACCAGCAGCCAGAGTTTATCACCACTGTTCAGAAATAGCAACGCCTCTATCATAATGATCATCTACTTGGGCCCAAATCGTCTAGATCAGAGGTGGATAACCCCAAGTCCATTTGAATTTTTATGACATCATTTAGAGGACATACAAAATTATCAACTTAAAAATTAGCCAGCTGTATTTAGTAAAACATCAACTTCTTTCTTAATTCATTCATCCCTAAGGTGGCAGCTGCCTGCACTGGGCTGGACCGGGTGACTTTGCAGGATATATAAAGCCCAAGGGCCAGGTATTATCTTCCGCTGACCTAGAGTCTGTTGTGCTCTCTGTGGCACCCAGGTCACAAATAAAGTCTATTATTCAGTTTTTAAGTCAGCATTCTCTTTTGGGACTGTCTTACCTTTTCCAGTTATTTCTTAGTAGACTCTCTCACCAAGTACTGGTAGTGAATTGTACTTTTTATATCCATAATTATTTATTAAGAAATAAAACTGCACTTTCTCACTTGTTCTCCTCCACTTTATAGACCAGGACATCATGGCTCCAAGGTCTCCAGCTACCACCTGGGAGAACTGTAGCTCACATTCTTATCTTCAGTGGCCAAATCTTGGGACATCTCCATGGAGCAATACTCCACCCAGGAACACAAAATGCTTGTAAGGACTGATTAGAAACCGGGTCCATAGAGAGTACTAGTCATTTTAAGTAACAGTGACATCCTTTGCAGGTAGGTAGGAGATCGTCAGAGATGCTGTGAAGACAACACGGTCCTGGTGCGCTATACCCCAGTCATGGACGACAGAGAAGACGCCAGTGGTAATGCCGTCAAGGTCATGGCCTCTCAGGTTCCACTTAATCAATATTCTAACCTCATTTCATTGCACTCTTTCATGTGCTCACTACACTCGATATGGTGAATTAATTTCTATTACTTTTAATCATTTCTCTTCCAGGCATAAAGGAAAAGACTACGAAGAAACCTCTGGAATTGTCCTCTTTCTCCCAGACGATGAGGTAAGTAAGGGGACTGGACTCCAACAAGAGATGGTCTGAGTTCAATATGCCCCGGCTTTGACCTTCGTTGGCTTTGTGACCCCCACCTAAGCCACGTCATTGCTAACCTCTCTGTAGTTCAGCTTTCTCATCTGCAAAACTAGTCAAATGCCAAAACCTACCTCGTGACGTTGTTGGAAACATTATGTGAGATTATCCCTGAAAGCACATACCTATAACAGAAAGGACTTTCTAAGGCAGTATCTTATAACTGCACTATTTTAAAATTTACAAAGTGCTTGACATAGCCAATCTGTCACAAGTGATCAGTATAGGGAGAAATCAGTTTGATCAGAAAGGGTCTAACATGAGCTAACACGAAGGATATTATTCAATGTATGTGTTATAGCAAGTATGTATATTTTATATGTATTGTATACATGTGCAATGCAATAAAGATTTATATAGACAATGTATTTTGATATGGCTTGTCAGAGAGGAAGGAAGGGACAGGCCCAAGAAAGAAATAATGAAGCACTGAGAGAGAGATTGGATTAGTGGCACGGCGCACAGCGTCGGGGGAGGGGTAGAGCCTAGGGCGATTAGCAAAAGAGTCTGGGAAACCGATCATGGCCGACAAATCCAGAAAGGTAAGATAGGACCAGGGAAGTGACGCTTTCAGATTCCAGGTGTAAAATTTTATCATTGACTGAATAGCAAATATCTTCAGTAGGCAAACTGCCATAGATTTTTTTTTCTTGTTTTGAGACAGGGTCTCACACTGTTGTCCTGTAGGAAGTTGTTTCTTGAGCACATAACCTAACCTAACAGAAAACAAATCTGCCCTAGCCGGGTGTCTTTTCACAGAGGCTGACAAGAGTCTATTATGAGAGTTCTTATCCCCTGACTGTTGTCTATGCATCTTCTCCTTTCACTTTCATGACTACCCTACAAGGTAAATGGTGTCTCCACACCTTTTGAGGGAGACTTAACACAAAGTCTCCCTCAAAGTTCATATGAAACTGTAATAAGAAGCAAACCAGGGCTCGAGCAGAGTCCTTTGTGGACCCAGAACTCATCACCTCCGCTATCTCATTCTGGTTAGACGCTTTTAGGGCAGGATAGAAGGCAGAAACAACAGAAATTAGGAGAAACCGGTGAAACCATCTAAGGCATAACGTCCACGTCACTTAAAGGGTCTAACTAGTATGGACCAAGGGCTTCCTGGGAACAAGTTCTCTGGAAATGACTGCCGACATTACAGTAACATTACCAGCGTTGACTAAGAATGATAATTGCGAACCATAAGATGCATCCTGTCTGATTTACACATAAAGCAATTTTATTAAATGACTTTACGTGATTCAAAACAATCCCAGGTGGGCCAGAAAGATCACACATTCAGGACACACACACACACACATACACACACACACACACCCCTGAGCATGCCGCGGCCACCCTTGACACACACAGAGGACACTAGGCATGAAGTGGCAGGCTCTCCACACTGATGAGCCCCGTGCCTTCCCCGGACACACCTCCCACTCAGGGCTCCATTCCATTTGCTTACTTCTAACCCAAGCCACTATGAGCACGGGATGGTTGCTGGGAAGAAGAAGGAAGGCGTGCTTTGGACCCAGGTACGAAATCTAGGTTTAAGTATTGGTTTGGCTTTAAATGATGGTAGCTAAAACTCATAATTAGGGAAATTCCTCAGAGATAAGTTTTGGAGCTGACATAACAACTAATGCCATTCTCTTTTGGTAAAAAAATTAGGGGATGCTACCAATTTGGCGGTAGGCATCTGCCATTGTTCAGGGAAGAGAGGCATTGGCTAGCACGGGTATTTAGTTCTTCTTGATGGGTTCTATATACTATTATACTTTTGTAGATATTAAATTTTTCAAGAAAGTATCTCTGCTGGAGAGAGAATGAGCCTACCAACCACCAAGAAGAATATTCCAGTGTCTTCCACATTTATGTTTTGTTGTGAGTCAATACATTCACGCATTTGACAACGTGCCAGGCCTTGTACTTAGCTGTGCAATGTCCAGTGACCGTCCAACCCATCTTTGCCACTGAGGAGCTCACAACTTGATGAGGAACGTAAAGTTATGGGATCAGGTGGCAAGTGCAGACCTGACATGAGTGACGTGAGTGCTCCTGGGAGGAGCACTGGAGCCCTGCCCTTCTTCGGTGGCAACAAGGACGCCACCTGACTGAAGGCTTTGCAACTAGAGGTGACTGTTAAAGATCAGGGGAAAAAATCACAAAGGTGTGAAACATGAATTTTGTTCACTTCACAAATACTTGCTAAGTGTCTACTATTGTGACAAGGCCTGGGATACTACGGAAGATATGAGGCAGGACAGGGAGAGGCCTGGGGAGTGGTGCCAAAATGATAAGGCTCAGGAACAGAAGAAATGAACCAAACGGGCTTTGTACGCCATGACAAGAAGTTCAGAATTTATCCTTGGTGCTTTGTTACGAGAAATGGATCTGGAGGCAGGAGTCTGAACCCGCTGAAGAGGACGGATCCGGCTTCTCAAATGCCTCCCTCCTGGGTCTGAGTGCAAGACATATTGTGGTCCCGATATCTGCATTTCCTTTTTCTCTGTTGGCATTCAATTTTAGTCTTGTTGAGTAAGAGCCTGAAAAAGGTGGGACTCCTCCTGAGGGCATGTTCGTTAAGAGAAGAGACCAGATGTGAGTACTTCGAAAAAGATTGTTGGAGAAGAGCAGTCGTCGCATTCTGCACCGTGAGACACCCCGATAGTTGCTATTTAACTTCAAAATACAGTTGCATGAGCAATAATTAATGCATTGGCATTTGCATAAAGATAATGGGAGAGTAACAGGACAGAAGCAAATTAGGAACAAACCCACGTATTCTTAATAGGAATAAAGAGAAAAGCATCAAGACAACAGCAAAAGGGATTTTAAAAAGTAACTCACACAGTTATGTACTTAAACACTGTTCTTAGGCGCAACCTATTGTCATGAAACAGATCACCTCCCAGCTGCACTCAACAGGGATGCTCCTGTTATCTTGTATATGCCTGTCTGCTGCACAGAGCTCAGAGAATGCCTCCTTACTAACTCTATATTTCCCAGTTAAAACTGTGTCACTGTGGGTGCCACATCTCATCAGTAATGAGAAGAAAATGAATATAATATCAGACCAGTAACTGATGTCGAGATGCTGCGCAGCCATGACAAGTGGTTTCTAAGGTCTATGAGGGCAAGAGAGCAGGGCATCCTACATGAAGTACAGTGCGTTTGTATGTAATCCAAACACTTGATTTAAACTAAGGAACAAAGCCCCCAAGTAAAAGAAAGCTCTGGGCTCCTAGTCATTGAGCTGCCAAGGAGAGAGGGCAGAGAAAACTAGGAGGCAAACACATAAGCATGTCGAGTTCTGCGTGTGGCCGCGTGGAGTCCTGGTGAGCCATTGTCAAGTCACTCGAGTCACTCTGAAAGAACTCACCTGAAGCTGGCTGGTGAGCCAGATGGTCAGTGCGTCACTTTACGATGGGGACCAAGCTGGTTAAATGACAATATCCTTGTGGTCCATGCTGCACACTTGCTTTGACAGGTAATTTTAGCCATGAGTCCAAATAATTGATTCGTAAGGGTTTGAATATAAGGTTGGGGGGAGGGGAAGCAGCTGATATCTCATAGGATCACATCTCAAATTTTCATCACCACAGTGAATATTATATCTGACAGCTATTTCACAAAAAACAAAAACCTTCCCAGGAATGTAGACATATATTGATACAAAATAGGCTCTCGGTGAAGTGACAAAATAATGTGTATACAAACCAGACTGCCAGATATCCACCAAAATCTGTTCCTTCAGTCTTTTAAAGCAAAAGAATTACACCTCGGCCAGGCATGGGTGAGCATGTGTGTGATTCCAGCACTCCGGGAGCTTGAAGTGGTAAGATTGACAATTGGAGCCCAGCCTGAGCAATTTAGTGACTTAGTGAGACATGGTAATAAAATTTGAAAATATAAAGGGCTAAGGAAGTGGCTCAGTGTGAATGTCCTGGGTTTAATTCACAGTAGTCAAAATACAAGTAAAATTTAAAAAAAAATTCACTCAGATATGGAACTAAGCTACATTTCCCAAGCTCCCTTGCAAATTATGGCCACGTGACTGAGTTTGCATCAGTGGAATATGAATAGAAACGATGGGGCAGCTGGGCCAGTAAGTAGGGATGCACTTGTAAGGACTTGTTCTCCTTCCTACCGGCTGGCATCCAATAGAGCCACAGCTCAGCACTGACAATCAAAGCATCCTGTGGGAAGACGGAGCCTCCAAAGGAAGGACCTCGAGTCCCTGTATCTCATGTACAAAGAGCTACTCATACCCAGGGATGCTCTCTTTAGTGTGATTCTGGGGGAGAAATTAACCTCCCTCTTCTTTAAGACCTGAATTTTGGAAGTCTACTAGAAAATCTTAGCATTACTCAACACTCTTTGCCCACACTTTCCCCTCTTCCTGTTCGTATTCCATGAGCCCCGTGCTCCTTGGAGACCCAACTCAAGCCCATCTCATCCAGAAAACCCTTCTTGGCTTTCCAGCCTGAAAATGCTCTCACTTTTCCACTTACAATATACTATTTTAAAATAATTGTTTGTCTTTTTCTCAGTTTTAACTAAATACCACTTATCCTTTAAGATGTGCCTGCTATAGACACACTGCCTCCTCAGTGAGTGTTTTCCCAGTTCCCCAGGCTCACCCAATGCTCTCTTCACGTGACCTCAAAAGGCACCTAAGAGTAATACTTCACTACCTTTCCACTGAGACTCAAATCCTTTGAGGGTAAGAAACATGTCTCATTCCCAGTTTCTCCTCAACTTCCCTCTCTAAAACACAGTGAGACCTCAACTATTAATTATCCCATAGCAATATTTATGCCTTAGAATGAACAGACATGAATGTCTCAGTTCTACTAATAATGGTGAAAATTAAAATCAACTAGAAATATATCTGTCTTAGTCTGTTTGCACTGATGTAACAAAGTATTGCAGGCTGGGTAATCTATAGATAGCAGAAATTTATTTCTCACAGTTCTGAAGACTGGAAAGTCCTAAATTGTGAAGGCGTGAAGGCTGCGCTCTCTCTCTCTCTCTCTCTCTCTCTCTCTCTCTCTCTCTCCCTCTCTCTCTCTCTCTCCTTCCAAGATGGCATCTTATTTCCTTATCCTCTGGAAGGAACAGTGTGGCCTTGTGTGATAAAGGTAGAAGGGAAAAGTGCCTTTCAGCTCTTTTATAAGGCAAAATTTCCGTGTTTTGATCACTTCATCTGAAGTCCCACCTCTTAACACCACCACAAGGATTAAGTTTCAATAGAAATTTGGAAGGTATATAAACACTGAAATTATAGTAATGTTCATTAAGAGGGAAATGGTTAAATTAACTATGGTTCAACTGTGCATCGGAAGATGCTCAAGTACATAAAAGAAGTAAATAAACAAGAGAAAGCAGTAGATCTACTTAACCTAACACAGAAATATATTCATGATACATTTTGAAATTTAAAACTCTAGTGCAAGAATAATTCCTTCAGAATCATTCAGTAATATAAAATTATACTTTTTCTATATGTATTTATGTGAAAATAATTACATAGGAAAATGAGTGAATGGATCTATAAAAACTGTTCATAGTAGTTGCCTATACAGAAAAGAGTAGACTGATGAGGGCTGGAGTAAAGGGAGAAATCTTTTTTATTCAACGAATATTAAGTGGCTATTTCTATTTCAGGATCAAAATTAAAATCAGTATCATAGAAGCCATTTCAATTTGCATAAAAAGAAATTATTTAAAGCCATTCGAATTTGTATGAAAAAGTACTATTTAAAACAGAAACACTTGCCTCCATAAAGCAGGGAAAATACTTTTAAATAACCAAATTTCTATAAAATTTGAAGTTTTATACAACATATATTGATTTTTAGATTTCTTCTTAAGCAGACTTGTTTCTACCCAATGTATTGTTTTAACAATGACTTTAGCATGTAAAAATTAAAGTTGTCTGTCCCCTCATAACATGTGCCTTTAAAAGTCTGGATGCTGTTAGTGAACAGTGATGGACCTTAGATATGTCAACCTGAAAAAGAGGTTAATGGTACTGCAGGACTATTGGGAGGATCAAAGGAGACAAGTCCTAAAGACCACGTGAGCTGAACACAATAGGCAGAAAGTCAGTGCATGGGGTGGGGGGGGGGTACCAACTTAGGCTAATCAGGCGTCCCTGCTGCAGGAGTTGACGCCCCTTCCCCTAGCAGCAGGGGTGGAACCACCTGGAAGGCATCGTTCAGCACTTTTCAAAGAATTCTTTTAAGCTTTAGAAAAAAGATATTCCTGACAGGGTATTCGGAATGAGAAATGCAAAAAAAAAAAAAAAAAAAGGAATTTTGTATTAGAAAACATCTAAATAATTCAGTTATTCAGGAAACCTGAAACACCACTTGCATTACCCTTCATTCTTCCGCATCTCTACCAACCCTCACCTGTCAGCCTGGAGCAGCCTTTCAAGAGGCAGATTAATCTTTAAGGTTTACAATGAAGTTGAGCATTTTGTGCACATACATACCTTGTCAAGGTAACAAGACCTTCCCCGCTCTTTTTTTGACCCTCCCCTACATACTTCCCCATCCCTCTCCTACCCCCCCCCCATTCCCTTTATTTTTCATTTTAAGTTCCAGGAGATAGTTGTGATCTGGGTCTCTCATATCAGAGAGACCATTCGATGTTTCACCTTCTGCTTCTGACTCACTTCACTAAGCATGATGTTCTCAAGTTTCCTCCATTTGCCTACAAAAGCCTCCACGCTGTTGGACTTTATAGATGCGTAGTATTCCATTGTGTATAAATACCACAGTTTGTGTATCCACTGGTCTATTGATGGGTATTTTGGTGACTTCCATATTTCAGCTATTGTTAGTTATGCTGCTATGACTGCAATCCTACTCTGGAAATAGCACTATGTTTTTTGTAATATTTTGATCATGGGTAATTATTGAGATTTTCTTATTATTACTTTAAATCACCCTAAAAAGAAAAATCTTTATGAACACTTGATTCTCCAAATAAATTCAAGATATGGCTATAATAATTTTCAGAAAGATCATGACAAGAAAGTTTCATAAATTGTTCCTTATGTGATCAAACTCAGTTTTAAATTAACAGCAAGCAGCCAAACGTCTTTTTCTATTTATGCCAGGCAGGAAAAAATTGGCTTGAAGTTGAGATCTGGTTTCATTAGAGAATACATTTTTGAAATGAAGAAGCTTAACATAATATAATTTACAATGCCAGCAGCCATGTAAGTTTGGTTTTTTTAAGGGTTAAGTATCGATTATATACCCATCACTATGTGAGGGATTCAAAACAAGCTAATAAGATAAAATCCCTGTCCTCTGAAAGACAGCAATGTAATCAGAAGACAAGCTGCCCTCCTAAAAATATGTAGTTACATAGCTAAGAGCCAAAATGGGGAAGGACTTAGTTAACTCTGTGGAAATAGGACCTGGACAAAGCCAGAGTTGTAAGAGACATTAAGCTAGAGATACTTGCATTAAATAATTTTATATTTCATACTTATATGGCATACTAATATCTTGAAAATTAAACTTATTTTTCATGTTTATATGGACCGGTTATTTCTTTAAAATTAAACATTGCTTAAAACCACAAGAACTACTTATGAATGACATTTCTAATTCTTCTGTGAAGCAATTGGAGTATCATTTTCTGAACTGCTGATATGTAGAGATTCTCCCAACCTTGAAGCTCTGGGCCTCAGCCCTCTTGAGGTGATAAGGCTTTAATATCTTTCATTTATTTAAATGACTATTGAAGCCACACAACTACTTTTTTTCTTTGTATATAGCTAGAGATACTTCCGTTTAACATAGCACAATATTATCAATAGTTTATTAGGTTTTTAACATGGCAGAAAAACATTTAGCCTGATAGGTAGCACCTGAAGACCTGTTCCCATGTTCTGTTTCATGGATGATTCAAGAAATACATCTTGTTTTGCCAAAGCATAACTCTTGTGCTATGGAAAGCACGCGCTTCAGGAATCTGAAGAAAAAAATTTTGATCTTCAGATCTGTCTGACCTACGTGACTTTAAGAAAATTACTTAATTTTTCTAACCCTTCATACCTAAAAAAATGATATTATTTCAACCATGAGAGACCAACCTAAGAGTTAAGTAGAGTGTGTGAGAAACACCTAATAAAAAGCTGGGGATACACGACAAGGGAGAGCTCAGGCAATTTTCACTTGCTGACATGCAAGTTTTTTTTTTATCATTGCTGATTCTGTAATGTGACCTCCTCTGCCTAGCTGCATGTATATTTTGTCTTACATAGTTTATATTACTGTGTCAAGAACTCTCAGATCCCAAGGCCTCTAAGATTCGCAAGATCTTTAGGTGGTAAAATGGAACCTGAACTGATCAGTTATTTATAACTTATTTCTCACACTTAGTATGAATGCCCATATGTTTTGTTGCAGAAATAGTGAAGTGCTTCATTAGGAACATTGCTGTACAACCTACTGACAGTGACTAAGACAGTATGTACAACATGCTTACAATAGTGTGTGTACGCCATGTACAACAGTGCCTTCCTAAAAATTCCAGGATCGGAAATGCATCTATTCTAAAACTCTCAACTAAGGAAGCGTAGAATTCCAGTATTTTTCACTGACTTTGTCTTCTCATTCACCTCATATTTGTTTGCTTTTCTTTGTTATAGTTTTTACATCATTTTATTGAGTCGTGTTTGGCATAAAAAAGGTTCTATGTATGTAATGATACGACTTGATGAGTTTGGATATAAGTGCCAACCATGAAACAGTCGCCACAATACAATCTATGCCATGAAGATGTCCAGCACCTCCAAAACTTTCTTCCTGGCCTCTTTATGAATGTAGGTATGTATGTATGTATGTCTGCATGTATGTATGTATGAATGTATGTATATTTGTATGGAAAGAACACAACATAGGATCTCTTCCCAGCAAGTGTCCGAATACACAATAAAGTATTTAACTACATGCATAATGGTGTACAACAGACCTTTAGGACTCACTATCCTTGCATAACGAAGGCTCCATACCCTTTGACTAAAATCTCCCCTTCTTCTACCAGGTTCTCAGAGCCACCCTTCAATTTACCTCCTTGGCTGAGTTTATCCCTAAGGACCATGTTCTTTTTGTAGCAACTGTAAATCAGTATTGAAGATTGAACTTTGCATGAGCTACATTCTTTCTTTTTTTTTGAGACAAGTTCTTGCTAAGTTGCTCACCTGGGCTCACACTTGTGATTCTCCCGTCTTAACCTATCCCTGGGTGTAGGATCACAGGTGTGTGCACCCCACACCTGGGTGAACTGTTTTACCTCTTTAGAGGTTTGCATTGTAAACAGGAATGACTACTATTAAAAAAAACTAGAAATGCTGACTGTAAAATTCATCTTTCATGTATCATTTTGAAGAAGCGAATAGCATTTTTGTATGGATCTCAAAGAAATACTTATTTTATTTTCTGAGTCAATTTAAATTCATTCATGAGCCTAGAAAAATTAGATATTCAACCTACATCAACTTCCATTCTCACCTCAACTTCATATTTTAAAAGCAAACAACAAAAACTTCTATATCCTTACTTTCAATCTTCTCTGAACAGAACACATAATTGAGTTCTCTAGATTTTTGTTGCTATTGTTCTTATTGTTACTGTGGCTGCTTTCCGGGTAATATGCCAATGGGAAGAGAGTACTTCTGCTCAATTTTTCATTCCCAACAAGTTACTCAAGCAAGACTGATGAGTTGAGTCAACCACCAGAATGAAAAAAGGGAGAGAGAAAATGTTCCAGCTGGTACTCAGCTGTGAGCAGTTCCCTTCCTGCTAAAGGAATACTGGGAGCGCCTTTGGGAGGTCATTAGAGGATTTAGCTCTCTGAATGACACTGTATATAGGACAGTAGAAGGAATAAACAAGTTCCTACACATAGTTAGATGAGTCCTGGACCCTAAAGCTCAATTGGCAGCTGCTAATGTTTAAAGTCTTTGTTTAGAGCAATTCACAGGAGGTTTTAGTGAATAAAATAGATTTTTGACATAATTAGAGTTAAAGAGTAAAGTTGCTAATTACTTGAAGCTATAGCACTCCTTCACAAACCAGGCTTTCAGGAATATCCTTATAATATTTAAATGAGATCGTAGAAAAGCATTGAAGATATAAAAAGAATTCATTACTTGGGGTCCTTGGTAGTTCGATCTTCCCACAGATAATCTATATTTACCAAAAAATTAAATTGTGAACAACAGAATTAATAAAAGTAGTTGTTATTCTACCATTTTAGAACTACACACATATAAGAACAGATAGGGGCTGGGGCTTTGCTCAGTGGTAGAACATCTGCTTGGCAAGCACGAGGCCCTTAGTTTGTTCCTCAGGACCAAAAAATAAAAAATAAATTGAAAACTGAAGGACAAAAGAACAAACTGACTCAAGCAGTTTGTCTGCACACACCTGTCATGTGATTGTTCAAAAAGTACCTGCGTAGTTGAGCACATACTTTGCTTTTTAGCCAAATATTTAAAATCTTTCCATGCTTGAGGTTTAATTTGCTTACTATCATGTAAGGATTGTTGCCATCTATCTGAGAACTGACATTCTCCATGAGGTGGCGCTTCCTTGCCAACCTGGGCCTACTCCCCGCTCTGGCTCCATCTGTTCCATGGGCACTTGCGACCCTGGCCACGGAGGGCATCTTCTTCACCTATAAAAGAAGCCCCTCTTGGTATTCACCCTCATGCCACACATTCCCTTACATAGAAATGTCATATTCACTGGTGCTCACTAATATATATATTTAGACCATAAAATCCCTATTAAATTAATTTGCGATTTTAGAAAGTAAATAAATGTTTCTCCCATAAATTCAAAATAACTTTGAGAATTTAACCACCATCTACTCAATTACAGAGTAGGTCGAGAAATAAAAACAGTACTCAAATTCTTAAGGCAATGACACATTAATGATTCATTTGTGAAAAGCCCCAAGTCCCTTTTCAAAGAGCAGCCTATGATTTCCGAACTTGAAACAGAGATGGTCACCCCGGATGACTCATGATTCCTAACCCCTGTCGCCCGCCAGGGCTCCGATTTAAGTTCAGAATTCAGACAGCAGCACTAACTTCTGAGGAGACAGCGTCACAGGAATTCTGTTTCATGCCAGTGACCGTGGCTCCTTCAGAAAATTAAGCTTCATTCCGTGTCAGCAAGCACAATGACCTTCGACCCACTTCTGAATCAATTCGGCTTACTCAATAATAACCAAAGAGCTTCACTCTCTAAAATCAAATACAACTGCAAACCAAGCTGAGAAACAGGATACAGGCAGGGCACATTATAGCCACCCTAATAGTTGCTATACTTCAAAGCCCACTTAACTTCCAAAACCACAGAGAATATAGACGTCTATGGTCCTCTGGGGGCTACAATGGCTGTATCAATTTGGCTAAAATAATTGGGATATTTGATCAGAATCATCAAGTGCTATCAGAAATTTAGTATAATATTTTCCACATAAGTCCACAGACCTCACTCTAGTATACAAATTTTGTTTAAAAATACAACCCAATTAAATCATAGGAGATCAAATAGCTATATGTAATCTTCTAATTTAATTGGATGTCAAAAGTTATAAGTATTTCTGAATTAGGGCTTTTCTTAACTTAAAAGCACTGGGAGACATCATGAAGAAAAAAATATCAGTAGATTGGAGAAGTATGTGCGTGTGTGTGTGTGTGTGTGTGTGTGTTCATATAAACTATATTTGTGAAGTATCATAAATAAAATTAGGAAGCAAACAAAAATTGTATATTCACCACAAACACTGCAAAGAACTACTTTTTTCATTCAAACTGGTAAATTATTATCAGAATACCATTACAATATAAGAACAATTAATCCAGAGGGAGAAAATATAAATAAAAATACATTCATGAAAAAAATGTTCACCTAATTAACTGACAGACAAGATTTTTTTACTTAACAAATTAATAATTTTTTGCAAATACATTGGTCTCAATACTAATATTATTATTCTCAATATTAGTGTTAGAATTAGCAGAATTATAAATTTGTCTAACTTTGTTGGACTAAAATCTTAAATATATGAATATTCTTTCAGCAATAAAGCATTACATAAAGAAATATACAGTATTATCATTTATAAGTGAACTTTTGAAACAATCTAGTTCAATAAAAGAGGAATATCTAAGTTGATATGCAACAAATATACTGTATGATGCACAATTATGTAAGAATTAAGAAGTACCTTAGCAAGGGATTTTAATTATTTTTGAAAATATTCATGCCACTATTAATTAAAACTATATCATCCCAAATATGAAAATTTTGTACACAAAAAATACTGCAAATATAACTACATGGAAGTAGTGAGTGCTACTCAATGATTATGGAAGATCTTCCCCTTCTTTTATACATTCTTACGTTTTTACATTCCTTACAATATACTTGTGTTACTGGAGTACTCAGGAAAAAATATGCAACTTATACACTAGCTTTAATTTAAATATGTGCATGTGTTTGTGTGTGTGTGTGTGTGTCATACCTGTGACATTTGCAGAAGTAGTGTAGTGGAAGAACATATGTTTTGAGAAACTTGAATTGAATATCAGAACAAATGTACAATAAGAACTTACTGCACATAGTGAACTGTTCATACTGAAAGTGGATGCAAGCCTGGAGAAGCATATATGTTGGGTAGCATTCATTAAAATGTGATATCAGTAACCCATTGATAGACTGAATAATTATTTGAGTTTCCACACTTGGTAGATTTCATATAGAGTGATGTGATAATCGTCACTGAAAAGTGGGAATGGTATATTTAAAAAAAATAAATAGACCCGACTTTCCTTTGTAACTTAACAAAATCGCCAAAAACATACACTGGAATAAAGATGGCCTCTTCAACAAATGGTGCTGGGAAAACTGGCTATCCACATGCAGAAGAATGAACCAAACAGGTGTACATTGAGACAGGGTGGTCATGGTTCTAAAGCCTCTTTTACTCAAGAAAAATTCTCAATAAAATAGAATCTTTTTCACACAGACGTTTACTTCCTTAAAGCCACTTTACATCCTGGGCCGAGAGGCTGACATAGCAAGAAATCTAGGATTGATCTTTCCTGGAATGTTGGAATGCTGAAAATATTGAAGAACCCCAAAATTTTTTTAAAAAATTCAAGAAAGAAAGAGAAAAGGAAATAGAAAATGGAAGGGAGGAAAGGAGGGAGGGAGGGAGGAAGGAAGGAAGGAAATAGAAAACCAAGATCAAATCAACATAACTTAAACGAAGCCAAGCATCAATTTAATGGTGTATTTAGCACTCAGACATTATCTAGGTATTGGTTCCTTCTAATATCTCAGTGAATGGTATATGTTGACAAATGTGAATTTACTTCAATAAGCTAGAGAAGAACTTTGTGGGGCTGGAGGAATAGCGGAGAGGTTAGAGATCTTGTCTAGCAAGCTCAAGGCCCTGAATTCAATTCCCCAACACCACATAAAGCTGGGCATGGTAGCGCAAGCATACAGCCCCAGCACTCAGCGGGTGGAGCAGGACTGCTGTGAGTTCAAGGTCAGGCTAGGCTTCAGAGTGATGGACTACAGAGTGAGACCCTGTCTCAAAAAGAAAAATCTTTCGCATATTGTACTTGAGACTTGATCTTGATTTACAAATATACAGTGACTACTATTAATATTGCAATTTTAAATGTATTCCTCAATAAATCCTAGATATTCAAAAGTAGGCTTTTTACAGGAATGTCTTACAATACACTGTTTTTCTAACTAACATTAAAAGTGAGAATCCTAAAGAATTGTGGGCGGGTCCTAGATTTCTTAGTTCTGTAATTAACACTTAAACATATAATTTCACAGTGTTTTCTTGGTATAGATAATTAAGGCTTCTACACTGACACACAGTAAAATTCTCAATCTCCAAAGTGTATCTAACTGTCTCAGATTAAGGGGATCTGAACTAAAGCTATGAATATTCACATCCTATTTTGCAAACTCTGGTGATGTTTAGCTTTTTGTAAAAGTCCTAAATTCATGCTTTGAAGAATTAGTTAAAAGTATAGGAAAGTGCTGGGGAGGCTGTGGGGAGAAAGGAACCCTCCTGCACTGCTGGTGGGAATGTAAATTCGTACAACCACTCTGCAAAGCAGTATGGAGAGCTCTCAAAAGATTGGAAATAAATATCCCCTCCGATGCAGTGACACCCCTCCTGGGAATATTTCCAAAAGAGTACAAAGCAACACATAACAGAGTTACATGTACACCCATGTTCATAGTGACACAACTAACAATAGCTAAAAATGGAAGTCACCAAAATACCCATCAACAGACCAGTGGATACACAAACTGCGGTATTTGTACACAGTGGAATACTACGCATCTATAAAGACCAACAGCACGGAGGCCTTTGCAGGCAAATGGAAGAAGCTTGAGAACATCACGCTTAGTGAAGTGAGTCAGAAGCAGAAGGCGGAACATCGAGTGGTCTCTCTGATACGAGAAACCCAGAGCACAACTATCTCACGGAACTTAAAGTGAAAAACAAAGGGAGTCAGGGGCGTGGGTCTGTGGGGGTGGGGTAGTGGGCGCGGGGAGGCTCAAAAGAAGAGCGGGAAGTCCTTGTTTCCTTGACAAGATACGTATGTGCACAAAATGCTCAATTTCATTGTAAACCTTAAATTTTGCATTAATACCTATCAATTAAATGTGGGGGAAAAGTATAGGAAAGTATTGCCAGCTCACAAATGTGTAGGAATAGATACAATTGTGCAACCACTAACTTATACAAAAAGCATAATATCAAAAAAGAATAATCCACAATAAAATAATTTCAGCACAAATAAAGCAGTTGAAGCTAAAGTGCTCCAGAAACAGACAGCAGCGGGCAAGCAGCCGACCAGCCCGTCTCCAAAGCAAGCCCAGAAGCCCAGAGGCCGGTCAGACCTGCCGCTCACCTGCCCTGTCAATCACACATGAACGAGTGCGTAAATCCGCAAATTCCCTACAGGCAGGGGACAGGAGGAAGGAAGATTTCACAGGGGAGAAAAGATCACTTCTGACCAGTTTAAATGAGGTCAAGAAGAGGGCATGACCCTAAATAAAGACGCTGAAAACTGAAAAAAATAGATTCGTTGCCTCAGAAAAATCATCAAAGCAAACATTCTGTGTTTTCTTTTAAATTTCCAGTCCATAAATAAACAACAGATGTATTTACGGCTTGTATTGTCTGCAAGCGGCTGAAGACGGGATTGAGCTGCTGAATTGGACCAAATATCTCCCATAGAATTCTTCACACCAGCTGCAAAATGGTGGCGTGTCACAAAGCCACACACACTGTGTCTTCATCTCGGGCAGTTCTCCGACAAGCAACGGTCGTTTATTCCAAGGGAGAAAAGTATTTTACTCGACACCATAATGTGTTCAGTGAGAGAAAGAGTTGTATAAGCCAGGCACATTTGGCTTGGGCTGATCGGCACTTTTTAAAAGTGAATGCTTTCCAAATATTGATCCTGTGAAAAAAGAAAAGCCTCCCCGTCTGACGCCCTCCTCGTGACAAGAGAGATGGAAAGAGTTACAGCCATGTTGTGTAGAAACCGCTGGTTCTGACTTGAAGGCCACAGGTTCAGAGTGAAGTCTTTCTTCACTGGAGGGGAAGCAACCAAGCACCTGGGGAAGCGTGCAGCTGGCTGCACCTTCGGTGGTTCTTCTCCTTTCCTCCTCCCAGGCCTCCTCACGGCCCCCTGCCAGGCCTCTTGTCTGTATGTTACACCATGCACACATGTACACACATGCATGTGCACAGCATTTAGTGAAAGCATATTTGGGAGCTTGTTATAATTTCTCATAATCAGCAGTAGCAGATAATGTAATAGTTTAAATAGTAAAATCTCTGTAAAACTCATCATGTAAATTACTTAAGTGGTTTTTGGCATCTGGAAAGGGACTTCTGGACCAATAACAGTGATAATGTCCCTGGCCATGAAATCCAGTAATTCTCAACTCCCAGCCGCCTCTCGCTGAGCAATAGGCAGTCATACTTCAAAAGCACAGAAGTAAGCGCCAATTACGTTCCAGACGCAGGTAAAATGGAAAGAACTATCCCTGACTTCAGTATCTTAATTGCTACAGGTAGCACAGAGATTTGTAAAGATAAAATTGTGTAAGTACTCAGCCATCAAGTATTATTCAAATGGGAGGCACGGCGACATTGTCACGTCGTATCTTGTGGTGCTCTGTGTTAATCCAGAAGCTTCAAAATGATCTCAGCCACGTATGATGTTGCACTTGAGAGGGACGCAGGAGGATCACTTGAGCCCACGGTTCAAGGCCAACTCCAGCAGCATAGCAAGACCTCTTTCCCCAAGTCAAAATAAAAAATAAAATCATTTTCTCTGATCTGGTGAAGCTGTTGAGCTACCATCAATACATGTATATTTACTACAAACTTCCTTTTGTCTCATGTTTAAAATCATTTTCTTCTTACTATTCATTTGCTCATATAAACGGAGGTGCCAGTCTTGGCTTGCCTAGGAAGATGCAAACTCTAAAACCACAAAATAAAAATAACTTATTTTGAAGAAGATAATTCTGGAGACACCAATATAACTTTGGACATACGATACGTGGATGGGAAGGCGATGCACTGCTTAGAGTCTCAAGAGGTGAAAACACACGTGTGTCACTAGGAACATGTGTGTTATGCGTTCTGCAGTTCTGTAAGGGCGTTACAATACTGAAAGAGCCCAAGCAACTGCTCACAAGCAAATGGCCTGGACAGAACCAAAGTCCTTCCCGTAGGGAAAAAAGAAATGGCTTTGGATGTAACAGTGATATCCAAAGAGTTAAGTTACTGAGATACTTCATTTTTGTTCTCTTAACATCATTAGTTGGACTGGTTGATCTTTGAGATGTGTAGAAGAGAGTGCAATTAATTTATAAATGTTAATTACCATCTCTCAAAATAAATGTCAACTTGATAGTGAAATTAGCCCATCTCAGGAGCACAAGCTCCACAGATTGGACCGGCGACCTCAGAAACCCACGGCCAGGGCAGAAAAGCAAAAAGGAAGAGAAGCAGCTGCAGAAGACACTCGGAGGGCTGTGTAAGACCAAACCGGGTAAGCTCGCTTCTACAAAATTAGCCATAACGTTTTCACAGCCGTGGTATTATTTTGACGTTTCTACTGAAAACTGATTGATTTGGAGCTTAGCACCACGTGCATTTTGCTCTGTACAGAGCTGTGTTTCTGGCTTGTCATTTTATTCGGTCAGGAAACACATTGGAAAAATTGATTAGGAGTCCCCAGTATTGCCTTTCTCCATTGCTGTGCTTAGTACAGTGACTACTAAGGCAGTCAATGGAAAGACTGAAGGAAAAACAGTGAGACGTAAACTCTGACCTGGCCAAGGGCGGTAGAGACACAAAGACTAACTCAGGATGTTGGCCTCAGACACTTGACTTCTTTCATTTAATTTTATTGTGAAACAAACATGTATAGCAAAAAATGCACAACAAGAATATATACAATACTTTCATTTGCCATAAATGAACACCCTAATTAATCTTTAAAAGAAATAAATATTATCTGGCATTGAGAATTCCATGTGTGAGTCCACCTTCTTTTATCCTACATCAAAGGTAATAATTATCTTGATATTTTAAGTTAATCATTCACCAACTTTTCAAAATAGGATTTCACTAAGCACATGTATGTAAATACTACAGTTTAGTTTCACCTCTCTTAAACTTGACAAATATAGTTGATTCCTGGACTGGAGGAATGGCTCAGCAGTTAAAGTGTTTACCTACCAAGCACCAAGTATCTGAGTTTGATCCCCACCCCGCACCACCTAAGCCGGGGTGATGCTCACGCCTGTAATCCCAGCACTCAGGAGGCTGAGACAGGAGGATTGCTGAAAGTCCGAGGCCAGCCTGGGCTCCACAGTGAGTTCGGGACCAGCCTGGAGTAATAAGTCTCTTTTGGTGCCCTGATCTTTTTGTTCAGCACTCTGCTTATGAAGGCTGTGTAGAGTGCCCGTAGCTGAAGGTCTTTTGGTTTCATAACTTTATAGCGCCTTGCCTTTTATTGTAGCACAGTTTAGTTTTCCATTCAGCCAGTGATGAACTTTGCAAACCACGTTGTTGGGAACATTTTGCAGAAGTGCCTTGCTATCCATAAGCACTCATTTCCAGAAGTGGAGCAGCTGGTCACGAGGTCCATATCTGCGACCATAGCTAACCACGCTCAACTGCCCTCCAAAGTGGCTGCACCAGTGTGCATCTCTAGGCGCAGGGTACCGCAGTCGTGGGGCCCACATCCCTGCTCAGGTCCGACTCCATCACAGCCGGGGGTCTTTATCCTAAGATAACAGTGCTTTGTTCGTGCCATATGGTGCCCAGATCTTTATCTGCTACGCAGTTTGCTTTTCACTCACTAACTTAACTATGCCTTTTGAGAAACCAAAGACCTAAATTTTTTACAATAAATTGTGTCAATTATTTTCTTTATGGTTAGTAATGTTTGTATCCTATTCAAATAATCTATTCATACTCTTCTGTATTAAAGATTTTGTCAAATGTTGGTTTCTAGAAATTTTTCTTTTCACATTTAGGCCTATAATTTATATAAAATGCATATTATATATTATGTACATTTAATAATATGCATTTTGTGTGTGGTTTGAAGTCAGATCAAATCTCTATTTCTCCATGTGAATATAAATTTATCCCCACACCAAGCCTATATTGAAAAGGTTGCTCTTTCTCCACTCCTTCCCAGTGCCGTCTGCGGTAGTTCCTTAAGGCTGCTAAAACAAAGCACCACCGACTTGATGATCAAAACAACCCCAGTATATGACTCTAGAGGCTAGGTGGATGACACTGAGCCGCTGGCAGGGCCATGCTTTCTCTGAAGGCTCTAAGGGAGGACCCCCTGCCCTCGTCTCGCGTCTTCTGGTCGTTACTGGCAACATTTGGTGTTTCTCAGGGTTCTGCTGCACAACTCTGGTCTCGACCTCTGCCGTCCACGATGCTGTGCTTGCGTCCCTGGGTCTCCACATCCAAATGTTCCTTTTATTATAAGGTCACAGTCACAGCTACGAGGTTCAAGTGAGAGTCACTGAGGGCCCTTGTGGAGGCTGACTACCACGGACAAGTATCATGTGATCATGGCACGTGGTTGGTACATGGACACAACCACACATAGAAACGTTTTCAAAGTAAAAAAGGAAGTGCTCATTACAGTTGGTAAAATACACACTTTGACAATATATATTTCATGTGGCCCCATTTTGTGTCTGTTATGATATACCATATATGCATAAACATGAAAACTTTTTAGCGTAAGTTATTTCAGAAATATTCTGAAAATTTTTAGTTTCTTTAAATGTGCAGAAACACCAGTTCTTTCTACATAAATGCTTATTTAAATTTTCTTTACCATATAGAAGATAAAAATGATTGAACTGTTATACACACAAACCGACACACATTTTCACAGAAACCATGTTCCTGAACTAACATGTATCTCAGGACACGAACAGTCAAACAAGTAGAAATGAAACTTGAATTCTTTCATTTTAGAGCTGGGGAAAGATGCAGAAAGGCAAGGAGATTTGCCGCTGGCCCCACAGCAAGTAGCAAAATCAGAGCTGGGCCTAGGACTCCACCCCACGCACACAGTCAAGTGCAAGTGTGCCAGTTTCGCAATATTTAATAAATGCCTTTCTTGGCCTTGTGCAATAGCTGATGACTAAAATACTGCTTTTGAATAACTTCTGTATTTATTTCATCGAATAGCTTAACAATGGTCTTTCCATGAGCAGAAAATTGTTGACCCAGTCACGTACCTTCTTCCTCCCGTGGAAAAAATTCCTCATCTAGCATTCTTGATCACTATTACATCACCCGTTCACTCCTTTCTCACAATGCATGTGATAATGTGGATTGTGCTGTAGGCTGGCAGGGTTCTCACGCATGCTACAATGTGGTTTTCTCTCCCCATTTTATTGATACGTATATGTGCAAAATTTAAGGTTTACAATGGAGTTGGGCATTTTGTGCACATATGTATCTTGTCAAGGTGACAAGGGCTTTCCCACTCTCCTTTAATCCCTCCCCTACCCTCCGGTCCCTCCCTCCTCCCCTACTCGGCCCCCCTGTTTCACTTTGTTTTTCATTTTAAGTTCCATAGGAGTTGTGCTCTGGGACTCTCCTATCAGAGAGACCATTCAACGGGAGCAGGAAACCTTGGGTTTCAGAGGTCGAGCGAGCTCGAGTGTGCATCCACCCCACATTCCTTGTGTCCACCGTCATGGCATCTGCACAGAGATCTGTCATCCCCGTTTCTGGTAATGGCCCCACTCCTGCTAAGAGGTGGCCATGCTCCCCCAGGGCAGTGAACGAAATGGCCTGTTGTTAAAGACTCTGAGCACAGCTGGCTTCAACTTGCCTAGCAACAGGACTCTAAAGTGACTTTTTTTTATTTTGTAAAATCCAGGCCTGTATAGTACTCCATGGCATTTGGACACTTTGTGTGCCTCTTCCTGTACACCATGTGGTCAATGCCATATGCTGACAGAGGAGAACAGAAGCCACGGTGGATTGGAGCCTACCAATTTGAGGGGAGAAGCAGCACAGAACACTGAAAGTTCATTTTGCACTCTCGCAGATAGTTCATAATTTGAGTACTATTTGCCTATAGAAGGTTAGAAGACTGTAAATGTTTTTCTGGCTCACCATAAAAGAGGCAAAAGCAGGAATACATAGAGAGTTAATTACAGAAGGGAAGCCATCCGGTCTGAAATCATCGTTCTCTCTTGGATTTCTCTACTTGACCTTCTATAAATGCCTCAGACTTCTTTCACTGAGTTCACCTGTATTGTTTATCTTTCATTCAGCTTTAATCTTAAAAGCAAATTTGGGTAGGATTTTTGTTATACATTTATTTCTCTTTGTACTGCTGGCTCTGAGTGCTGGTATGATTAACTACCAACTTTAATAGCCTTTAAGTATTTGCCCTTTCAAATTTCAAAATTGTACATTACCTTTGAGGTATACTGTAATATTTTGTGCTGTATAATATCTGCAGGTCTGAGACCCAGCCTGGAGTTGGAGCACTTTCTTCCTCACGAGTGAATTTGGGGCTTCAGAGCAAACAAGCAGACACCAGGCTTGATTCTCACTGCCAAGATTATTTCATAAACCGCAGTAAGAATTGCCATTTTTGAGAGAACCAAATTGTACACAGTTGTGTATAGATGGTAACTTTACATGTATTATTTCTAATCATTATATGATATGAAAAGTTCTGGCTTTTTTCTAATATTTCAAAGACTTCACTATAGGCCTGGTAAGTAACTGCCTGGGAACAAAACCCACACCATCTCCTGCACCATGATACTGTACACTAGAATCCACTTAAAAACTTAAATTTCAAAAAAGGCGCAAAAATGAGTCTTCAAACAGACCTTAGGAGGAGCATCTTTTTAAGTACCTGACATGGGTTTCAAAAGAAGTTTAATTTGTTCCTATCTACCCATTATTTAGATTAATCCAATGGATCAACATAGATTTTATGCTTTCAACAGCATAACATAAATAGCTGGTATGGTTTGGATCTGAAATATCCCCCAAAACACTCACTTACTTGGACGTGGTGAAATACAGATAGAACTACATGCTGCTCAGAAATGAGGCCTTGTCAGAAGGGGCAGAATCCTGGGGTTGTGACAGAGGGGCAGAGTACTGGGGCAGGACCTGGAAGGTGCCTCCATGCCTCCTCCTTCATTTAGCCGAGCTGCGAACCACTTTCCTTTGACTACAGCTCCACCATGTGCTCCTACCATTACCAGCCACCTGTGTATGGACTGCGACCTTCTGAACATGTGAGCTAAAATAAACACTTCCTCCCTTAAATTGTAGGTGTCAGGTATTCTGTCCTAGCCGTGAGAAAGTAACTAAGACAACAGCCAAAATACGAACAGAGGTTTTAACGTAGCATATGGCTTTCCATGTCAGTTCTGCTGCTCACCAGATGTGTAGGCTTGGGGCAGTTCATTACCTCTCCACATCTGCTCTTCCTCATCTGTTAAATGGGGATATTTTCATACTCCCCTTGTAATCCAATAGCGCTTGCCTAGAAAATCCTTCCAAGTTATTGCCATATGGCAGGTTCTCCCTATGAGGCAGATTTTTTTCCAAAATCAAATTTTTAATATGGTTTTAAATTTTTGATGGAGTGGTAAGGAAGCAAATGCAGATAACAGCACATATAACTGTATTTGTTTTCATTTGGTAGGGTGTGTGTGTGTGTGTGTGTGTGTGCAGTACTGAGTACTAAGCCCAGGGCCTTCGCACTGAGCTACATCCCCAGCCCCTCATTTTGTGTTTTATTTTGAGATGGGGTCTAGATAAGTTGTGCATTTTGCCCAGATGGAGCTTAAACTTGTAATCTTCCTGCCTCAACCTCCAAGAGTGCTAAGATTATAGGCCCCCGGGCCTCATCATTTAACTGTTATTTTCAAACGTAAGTCTATTTTAGAAGTCACCAGACATAGTCAGTTTAAGAATTACAGGATTTTCCTTGTCCTACGACCATCCTCATGAAACCCACATGTGTGTAAAGGCTTTGGTGGCGGTTCTCTTTCCCAATCTTCTTGCCTCCACCAAAAAGAGAGAAGAGCCCATAAGGCCGCAGCAGATGTCTGCTGTGAGACGTGGATGGAATATGTCTTATTTGTCAATAAATCATGAATGGTTACATGTGTTGCCTTCAGTGACATTGACCTTTAGTAACTCTTTTGGACAAAAAGACAGTGTCATTTTCATCTTATCGCAATTGAAATTATTACCAAGATAGTAATTAGGCCCAAAGCATTCTTTGCCACAACTCATCCACTTCTCAAGGTCTCTCCTATGTTAGACAGATGATATAAAAATATTTGTATCCACTGAAGCTTTGCCCACCCTGCCCATTCCCCCTGTGAGTCCCCCTTCTTTCATTCCTAGAAGGGTCCTCCCTGTTTTAGTAGATCAAAGTACTTTAGGCTGTTGTATTGGAAGAACAGAGGGTGAGTATGGAGAAAGATGTGCACAGCAGAAGTGCATAATTGATGTCTAAAAGAGATGTTAAGAGGAAAAGGGAAGAACAATAAAAATGAGCAGAAAACACAGACGAAGCTATGATCAAGATACACATTTTTGAGAAATATTGAGTCTGCTTATTCCTTCAAGGCACTCAGGAAATCCAAGTAAAAGACTAGTCACTCTGAAATTACTATTGCTCACTCTGTGGTTGACCCATGTGGATCATGGATTTATAGGTATTAAAGCACTGTTGCTGGTAGACATAGAAAACACTGGG
The DNA here is from genome assembly GCA_004027205.1 of Ctenodactylus gundi. Taxonomy (NCBI): domain Eukaryota; kingdom Metazoa; phylum Chordata; class Mammalia; order Rodentia; family Ctenodactylidae; genus Ctenodactylus; species Ctenodactylus gundi. The sequence goes on along the minus strand of PVKB01000592.1, from coordinate 190,620 downwards.
TGCCTACCACTTACCAGAAACAGTTGTGGGAGCTTCCACAGGCTCTTCCCCGTGGATCCTGAGCTGTGTGAACCACGCCGAGCTGATATTCAGTTCAGGTGTTGTGGAGTACCACAAGAAACTGGAAGAAAGGAGGAGGAGACATAGTACTCTGACTCTCTCCCTGCAAGATCTGCTTGAGATGACTACATCCTTTGATAAGAAGCCCCCTTTTTCATCGTGAAGGCACTTATTCTACATGTCTCTGGTGTCCCCCTCGTCTCCTCAAGCCTGGAACTCACTGCAGCCCTACAGCCCTGGCTCCAGTACCTGTTCTAGTTCTACAGTGCTCCTGTGCTCCACCCACAACTTCTTAATCATTCTCTTTATTAATAAATTCTCCTCAATTATCTAAATTTGAATGTGCCATCTGCTCCATATTGGACTCTGATCAATCTACCAGCCTCTCAATTATATAATCTTGTAACAAAACCCCTAGGAAACCCTCATGATAAGCAAGAAATGAGTAACAAGATCAAGGCCTTGTTATTCTGAATCTATCTGAATCTATTTGTTCGGGAAGAGCCTGAGGGACTGAGTTCCAGCCATCTTTGGTTTCACTACCTCCGTTTGCTCATCCTCTCTGCTATAGCAACTGTTTCAGATGAGGGCATGAACTCTACAAATCACAATGGTGTAAGAAGCTACTCTTTAGGGACTGGAGAGGATCTGTTTCTGTGTTTTATGATTATTTGTGGTTGGGAATTTATTCATGTTTTTGTTTTGAGATAATTCCACTAAGTTATCCAGACTGGACTCAACTTGTAATTTTTCTACCTCAGTCTCTCAAGTAACTGAGATTATAGAATGCACCTTGCTAAGATTTACCCACTTTAAGGGCCTACGCCCTCTTAAAATCTCTAGGCTTAGAAGAATGGCACAAAGCATGGCAAGGTCATTCTTCTGGGTTTGTATGTCTGAAAAGAGCTGTTTATAGAGAGCCATGAAGAGCTATCACCCAGGAAATCAAGCTTGGATATTAAGACAAAAGCTGGGAATGGGCTTCGGGGATAACTTCCTCCCACCACCTGTTTGTTGGCTTCTGTGTAAGCTCCTAGCAATGGGGACAGTGACTCTGATGCCTTCGAATTGCAAAGACATAGCACCACTCTTGATACATTATAAGAGTAAATATTTTCATTAGATGACCAAGTGGATGAATGAACTCACAGTCAAATGAATATTTATGCAATAAATGAGTCCTACGGCCCATCTCATGAAACCACATTTGGCCTTCCTCAGTTATTCCAAGCTTTCCCTGTGTACGATCAGAACAAATTACCTTTCTACATCAGCCTCCTCATAGATAGATTCTCATCAGATATTACATTAGTTCATTTCCTGCTGTTGCAACAAAATAACTGAAAAGTTTTGTTCACGATTCTAGAAAGTCCAAGATTGGGTGGCACCATCTGCTCAGCTTCTGCTGAGAGGTTCAGGGCAGATGGCATCACAATGGCAGGGCACGTGCAGACAAAATCATACAGTCGGACAAGGAACTAGAGGGGTTCAGGAACTGGGTTCACTCTTCTTATAAAGTCTCACATTCATGGGACTAAACTGAGGACCCAAGAGAACTTTCTCAATTCCTGCAGGTGGCTGCATGCCCAAGGACGCACTAGGCCCCGGCTCTTAAATGCTCATCACCTCTCAGCATGACCACACTGGGAACCAAGCCTCGAGCACAGAAGTCTCTGGGGTCAGACTCCAACTATATCTAACCCGTAGATGGCAAGCATATAAGCATGGAAACTCATTACATACTGTAATCTTGTAACAGTTCATATGTGCTTCCACTGACCTTTCTTTTTTAGCCAGAGGAACTGATAACTAGGCATATATCATCTGATCTATCTGAATAAATAGCATTTCCTTAAATGTTCTGAGAAGACAGTGTAGTATCACTTTGCTGGCTCCAGGGTAGCTCACTGATGGAAGAGGAAACCACATGATAGGTGTATGTCCCAAGAAACTTAAGTACTATTCGCTAGCGTGAGCGCTTGCCTACTCAATAGTGACTGAGTTTATGCTTCAACCTGAAACGTAGTGCACATGACTAATAATGAGAGCACCCACGTCTGGTGTTTTTTGAAGTGCTGGGCACAGTCGTGTGCTTTTTGTATGCTTAAAGTAATTTAAAATGGAGTATGTTCCTACAAAGTTGACAGAAACTCAGGGCAGAGGTATGAAGAAAGACACTGAAAGGAAGATTGCATACACACATCCCTGGAACACCTGCCCACCTGTCCTCTGATATCGTGAGCTGAGCAGGGAGCTGTCGCATTGCACTGGGTGACAAAGGAGCGAGCAGCAATCCTTTGTTCTCTCTCAAACCAATGATTTCCAAAGACTCACCTCCAGTCAAAGGGCTGAAGTAAAGAACAGACCACTAAACTCCTGAAAGAACATTAGAGCTGGAAGTTTAGAGGCCAGGCTTTAGCAAACATGGCAACCTCCAAAAGTGATAAAAAGTAAAGGCCTTTGTCTGAGGGAAGTCCCCAGTGGGTTTTGGGTCTGGTTGCACAGTAACTCTACGAGGCGACCTGAGACTGTTGCATGACCTTTGAAGGTTGGGAAAAGCACAGAAAAGAAACCACAATCTCTAGGCAGTGAATGCACTTGACATTTTGGTGAATGGACTCCTTGGAAACTCTAAAAAAGTACAAGTTGAACATTCTAAAGAGTCTCTCCTCTTTCCTGTTTGTTCTACGTCTCTGCACCCTCCTCTCTTCTTCTGAGGACACTAGCTATTGAATTTAGGACGATCCTAATTCAGCAAACCTTATCTTAACTAATTACATCCACCACAGAGATACTGATTTTACTAAATAAGGTCATATTCTGAGGTTCCAGGTGAACATGAATCTTGAGGGGCATCATCCAACTACAAGTGTTACTAGAATCTATTTCTAGAGTGCCACAGATAACCAAAGATCCTGACCTGGAATTTATATCAGAAATCTAGAACATAAATATATATGCTCCACCTTATAATAGGAAAGCTTAAAGCAGACCAGACCCTGGTGTATTTTGCAAGAGAGAAAGCAGCTTTGTTAGCAAATATGGAAGATGTTATTGTTTCTCTATTGTATTCCAGCAAGATCATGTGTTAAACAGGAAACTCAAATGGTCACCTAATATTTGTCCATTTAGCTATATTGAAAACAAATGCTCCCCCAGCATGGATTATATTTGCAGCATCTGGACGCAGATCAGATTCTACTCTTTATCTCCAGATAGTGAGGACATGATTGTATACCCCTGGTTTGGCTTTGCAATGAGCATGTTTAGACTCTTTATATACGTAGAACAGCAGATGACTTGTTTAATTTCTGTAAGTAGTTCATTTACCCAATTAAGCTAGAATATCACTGAGTCAATGGCTCATCTAATTAGCAGGCATAATATATCAAACACAACTAATTTGCTTATTCTCAATGCCGCAGCACTTTTTTTAAGGTCACTGCCAAGGTGTGTGCAATTAACAGGTTGTCTCCCTGAAGGAATAGTCTGGCCACACTAAATTGTTCCATGGCGGGAGAAATAATTTGGCAGTAGCCTGCTGTGTTGTTGTAATAAACAGTCAAGATGTCATTCTGCATTTTTTGTTCCCTAAATTACCTTTTCTTTCTCCTTTTTCCTTTTGTGCTTTTCAGTCACTTCTTTGATTAAAATAAATATAATTTATCTTAGTTGTTATTTATCTGAAATACCAATCGACAATGCGTATTACCCATAATTCAAGTCTGTATTCTATTTTTTAAATGACTAATTTAGGTTTTCAGCATTATGTTCTTTTTCTACTTTTGCTTACTTACATAAAATGGGTTTTCTGGTGGAATCTAATATAAATCTAAAACTGGTCTAGTAGTACGTGGAGCCCTTTTTCTTAGAGGCAATGATAGTGTTTCCTTATTTGAAGGTTTATTTCTCCTTCCATTCTATGCTGTCTTGTTTCAGTGTCTTCAGCTGACGACTGCTGATTGCTCTTTCATAGTCGTTCTCAGACTTCTAGTTCTCCCCACCCCAGTGTCCGTCCTATACATTGGATCCACCCCCCCATCATATACAAGTAACGGGCCACGTGCAGTGAAGGGTTAAACTGCATATGACCAAATGAATATACGAAAAGTACTTGCTTAAATGATCTCAAGCAAGAGAGTAATTCTTTGCAGCCGGAGCTATTAGCTCCACGGGGAGAAAGTATTAATATAGGCTTCATGAGCTGACATGATTCCTGCCGGTAGAATAAGAGAAAGGACATGCCTGGCTGTAAGAACAGCATGAACAGTGGAGGACAACAGAATGAGGAGACGTGAGTGGAAATTAGCAAGGAGATCATCCCCACTGGCACAAAGAGCGTGTGCGTACGACGCACTGGAGGGAGAGCTGAGAAGGTGAGGCCGTTCCACGCAGGGAGTGGGAGACTTTTGAAGGTCACCCATGAAAGATTCTGGAAATGCTGCTGGCGAAGATGAATACGGTGTGACTGGACCCATCAGCCTGGTGTTAGAGTGTAAGATGAATTGCTGTGAGGAAAACAAGTTTCAGGGCAGCTGTGACAAGGCATGAAATAAAGGAAGTGCTGCAGAGAATGACAAAGAGTAAATCCAAGAGATAATTTGAAAAAAAGTCAAAAAATCTCAGTAAAAGATTTAATGTAGAAAATTAACAAGCAAAAAAAAAAAAAACCCAGGGCACAGTGTGATGAAGCAGAAAGCACAAAAGCTCCCAGCAGCCTGGGCACTGAGGAGCTAGGGAACTGGAATACACGTCGTAGCACCCCTGAGCACCCACACTCAGGGAGTCAGCCTGGACATTGGCTAAAGCTTTCCCCTGCGACATCCTCGATGTTCAGCTGTGCTCAAGAGCAGGTTTGTGCTTAGGCCCAGATTTATTGTGGTCGTTTCTTCACCTCTGGTCACTATAACTTGTCTGTTACATTTTTCTTATTGGGATATGAAAAAATTTGTTAAAATTGAGATCAATTTCTCGGCAAATGATTTTTGTGTCTTATGTTCATCTTCTATTCATTAATTCTGGCACTTTAAGTACGAGTAAGGGGAGGCCAAGAGAAGAGCTTTCTCTACATATATTTTTATGACTCATCTACTTTGTAAGCAAATTCTTCCCTAGAAGTCTTTGAGATTCCTATATATCAAAAGTGATTAAGGAGCAGATTTAAATTCCCAAATTCATGGTATGTGAAAAGGCTCTATCCATGGTCCACGTACGCATTATAAGACTTAGAGTCCTCTAAGAGCGGAGTCTTCAAGGCTGTCTTCTCTTTGGCTCATCACGCAGAGAAGACAGGCAGCCCCTCCATTCCCTCTGCTACGTGCTACCGTGAGAAAGGACAGAGAGAAGGACACCATCCTTCCTTGACTTCTACTCATTTGCTTTGCAGGGAAGTTTAGGTCACCTTAGAACAGGGCTATAGTAGCTTTTTGTTGCTGCTGTGACAAATTATCACAAATATCCTGGCTTAAAACAAGTGTGTTCACTGGTAATTCTGTAGGTCAGAAGTCTGACATAAATTGACCAAAATCAGGTTGTTGGCTGGGCTGCGTCTCCTTCTGGAGCTCTGAAAAGAATCCATTCCTTTACCTTTCTAGCTTCTAGAGACAGCTCTTACTCCATTTTTAAGCCAATATCCTTGCCTTTCTGATCACATCACTCACTCCTCAACACGTCTCACTTTGATGAGAGAGGCTGTTCATTAGAACAGGGCTCATTCGGAGTCCTAGGGCCCCTGTCTCACTGGACAACTCAGAACAGTCTCTTCACCTCAAAGCACTTATTTAATCATGTCTACCAAGTCGCTTTGTCATGCAAGAAAGCATGTTTATAGGTTGTAAAGACAGGGATGTGGACATCCTTGAGAATTCATTACTTTGACTCCCACGGGGATATAAAACATGCAATTATTAGCCACTAGCACAACCGTACATTCATCGTGTGTTTCCTAGTAAAACTATGTTGCAGGCGTGAAAGAACGTACTCAATAAATGAGTTCCAAATCACGGAGATGCTGTGTTACAGGGCAGCGAATGAGCCGAGCTGTCTCCCGGGCGCAGCCTGGTGTGTTTTGGCGCAATCAACTTTGCCTTCAGGATCCTGAGTCATCAGTCACAGGAGTTATCAATCAACTTTGCCTTCAGGATCCTGAGTCATCAGTCACAGGAGTTATCAATCAACTTTGCCTTCAGGATCCTGAGTCATCAGTCACAGGAGTTATCAATCAACTTTGCCTTCAGGATCCTGAGTCATCAGTCACAGGAGTTATCAAAAAGCATATGCCACTGATGTATATACATTTTTTTAGAATAGCCCAAACGGTACCAGGGCCATTTTATTTGCTCATATAATCAGTATTCAGAAACCAGGCCTCGTTTGGCAGAGGCTAAACGAGAAATCCCCCCTCTTCAGAACTCCTACCACATTCCTGTTCTGCTTACTTCAGACTATGATTTGAAATTGTTGAGTATTTTAAAGTTTTATTTCAACATCCTGTCTCAAAAAATCCCAAAACGATATTTCTGGTATTTAAAATAAATTTTAAAAACGACTTTTAAGAAATAGTATAAAATACTAGCATTGCCACATCAAGTCATCTCTGGATTACACTGAAACAGAGGCTTAATTTCTGCCACATCTAGAAACTTGGATTTGGGGAATGGAAGGGGGATGACGCAGTGGAAAATGTATCCATGTAGGGCCCGGGAGAAAAAAATCAAGTCTTTTTTTTTTTTTTTTTTTTTTTTGACTCCTAAGTTTAAGCTATCTAGCAAAGCTCTGTTATTTCCCCTACATTCTTCTTTCGCTTTTCAATTGGTTTATTGCTTGTAAAATAGTAAGAAATTCTCTGTGCTTTTGATACTTTTCCATTTACAATTTGAGTGCATGTGTTTTCTCTGTGTTTGAGAGAAAGAAACACTATTTGGAAATGAAATTGTATTGCAAAATGCAGTGACTTTTGCTAAATATCTAATAATGACGGGTGCAGAGCTTTTGCAAACACGTTCCCTCAAAGCAATCATCGGCAGCGATCTCTTATTAAGACTTCTCATGGAGAGCGTGATGCGAACGCTCTTCAACTGCCTGAGATCTTCGCAAAGGCTTTTTTCTGTATTTTCAGTAATAATTTTGAAAAGCTGGATAATTGCTCAAAAGGTAGTAGAGATAAGGACTGCCAGAAAGAAAGTTATTTTAAGTTCACCCTGAAGTTGCTGACATGCTGTGGGGTAAAGTGTTCTTTTGGGGAGCACAGGATGTATTTTGTTTTACAGTAGATATTGTGAAAAGCCTGGCCACCTCACCTGTTCTGCAGCTGTGTTGTAGGGCAGCAAGTAATCTGAGACTTCTCAGCAGAAGCTTAAACTAAGTAGCAACCGTGTCTCAGAGATGGTAACCGGGACCAATCAAGGGACAGAACAGATGATGGTCTGAGCCAATCTTATGTAGATTTTAATGAACAGGATCTAACTTGATCTCTGTATTCCTTTTTCTTGAACACTTTACTGAGATATGACTTGAGAATAAGTACATATACATAAAACAGCCACCACCATTAAGACCCTAACTATCTTTATCACGTCTAAAGTTTCACCAAAATATTACTCTCATGAGCTTCCCATCCTCTTGCAAAGCCATTTGTAACTGAAAGTAGTTTTAGATCAAAATACATTTGGCACATAACAGCTCTCCGTCTGTCCTGGCTTCCCTCCCCCAGAGGGGGGCTCTCCACCCTCAGAGCAGAGGTGCCCTGAGCCATTCAGGGGATCCGCAGCCTTTTCCACTCCTTTCTCCTCTCTGCCTCTTGTGCCAGTTTCTTCCTAGGCACTGTTTAAGGTTGGCCCCAAAGCCCTGATGTGCTCCTCTGAGCTTTCCTTTACTCTAAAGGGTTCAGGCTTGGGCTTTTTTTTTTTTTTTTCCCCTTCTATTTAAAATGGCTCCTGCTAACGTCACTGCCTGTGACGGCTGCTGAGCCCTGTTTCTGATCTGGGATCCCGGGGCCTTTTCTAGGGGGAGTGCACGCTGCGTTTGTAGTACACACACCTGCGGGTTGGTGTTTGGGAAGCCGGGGCCGCCAGCTGCCAATGATTCCCACTTATCCGGATCCGTGCTTACCTGGGGCTGAGATTCTGGCTCTGGACCTTCCTCCGTCTGGTCTGTGGGTGCCGGCAGCCCGGGGCTGCGCCAAGTCAGCTGCTTTTTTCCTCCTCTTCCGATGTGACTTCAGGATTTCTGACCCGCGCACAGCCTCGTATTTGTTGTTGGGGTGCTCCATCCTCTCCCAGCTCTGTCAGATGTCCTGGGCCCATGCGAGCTTTCCTCCTTCCCAGCTTCCTGTGGCTCCAGCCATTTGCAGCCGGCTGCGGCAGCTTCCTAGGCCGCTGGGATTTTTTTCTCTGCTTTTAATGCTCCTTCGGAATTTCTGACCTACCCCTGGCCTCCTCTCAGTTGTTGGGGTTCTCCTTGCTTTCACAGCTACACTGAACCCACATTTTCTAACTAAATTCTCACCTTTTTAAGTGTGTAGATTAGGAGACATTGTGCAGCTCTGTTACTCAGACGCCATCTTGATTGGAAGTCAGATGACCTCAGCTGTCTTTTGCTCATCATTCAGTTCAATAATTTTTGCAAAATGGACACCAGATTTCTATGTCCTATTTTTATTTCCTCAAAAAATGAGCTTCTTAAGCAAGCTATTATGCTTTCAAAACATCTGAGACCTATTTCAGTATCTGGTGCCCCAAATTTAACATTTGTATTACAGAGTCTGAGCACTTCCTTGATACCCTAGAATCTACCACAGTGTTGCACAGGAACTGAGCTATTTATGCAGAACTTGGCACCGTAACCACAGCAAGGTGTTGGGGTAGTGGAGGCAGAAGAGCCAATAAGGGGTGAGGTGACTCCACAACATAGATAAACATATGTGTAAATGATTATTTTTTAAAGTTACCTGAGAGAAAATTTTCTGGAAAAACGGAAGGTCAATTTTAACAGCACTCGGAGAGCAGAGGGTTGAAAGGAACTAATGTTCACAAAGCTTTCATTCTTCTTCAGTCAGTTCACAACAGGTATTCCTTAACTGATCCTTCTTGGCAGGACAAATTATAAGGTAGCACAAAAGATTAAAATAAAATAAGCACAGAACACCCCTCCTTCCAGAGCTTCACTCCAGCCCCGACCTCAGGGTGAGCTGTAGTGTACCATAAAATGCGTAAGGATCCTCATGCTCCCACCTAAGGAGGGAGGAACTTCATCAGATCAACTGAGGTAGGTTTTCAGAAGAAGTTTCACAAAGGCAAGTGTCAGTGCTGTATTTCCCTTATCTCTCACTACAGGTAAAGCTAAAAGGGAGGTAAAATACTGGGTGGATGCGTGAATGGCTGGTTAATGAAAGGGAACAAATTCAGCAGGTAAACGCTGTTGGAGAGATGTTTATAGGGAGAGAAATCCAAGAAATTGTAAAATAAGAAATCAAGCCATGTGTTTAGAGCAGAACAAAACATTCAGCTTGATGGTACGTGAGAAGAAATAGTCAGAAAGGTGAATTTAACGTGGTAAATCAGGGCCTTAACCACTGAAGTCCCAAAGCTGAGACCACTGGTTCAAAACCACAGAAGGAGCGGCTATAGAAGTAAACAGAATCTTCCAGGTCAATTGGTAGCTAATGTAATAGTAAACACAGCGAGCAGTATCAACTGATAATGGAAATTTCAGTGTGAGTTAATAGGTAATAGTTGAAGGTTGCTGCACCACTAAGTGCCTTACTTTTCCCACTTGAGTTAGTATCAATGCCTTGTGATTCTTCCGTAGGTCATAACTGTGTGATGTTCTAAAAGTTATAAACTTATGTAAATAATATTTAAACCAAACCCTTTCAATGCAGAGGCATACTACTTAGATCCCTTTATAGCTTTTCTTTCAAATATCATAAGCATGCTTTTCTGAATGAACAGTACCACAAAGAAGAGATTTATAATGAATGCCAGCCTAAGCTATCTATGGATTTGATGCAGAATTCAAACAGCCAACAGAGGGTCTTCTGATACAGTGTAATGTAACAGTAGTGGGCATTTATGGAGTGAGAAAAAATAATTACAACAAAAACGAGTGGGTTATTGTTAACAGGAACGAATGCTGGTCGGAAATAATGCCCCAGGTGACACCACTTAAAACTAAATTCGCTACACATCTATTCGTTACACCAAAATGGCAATCATGTCCTGATAAATGCCATGAATCAAGTAAAGAATATTTTAGAGTATGATATCAACACCATCTGTGGGGTAACCAAAGCCATCTAACGTTTTCATGTATACCTGCTTTTTAAATGGATAATATGGACTATCATTGCAAACTGAGTTTATGACACATGTGTGTTTGCGTGCGTGCGTGTGTGTGTGTGTACATTGAAATAAGAAAATAACTTTTTAGAAAATTTATAAATATAACTATTATATTCGGATCTGAAATATTTTCCAAAGACTTACGCATTGATAGTCTGGTCCCCACTTCAGCAGTGACCAGAGGGAGAGCTTCAGGAAGGTGACTGGATCATAAGCACTCTGACTTTGTCGACGCACTAATCCACCGATGGGCTCGGGATGTGACCAGCTATTGAGAAATGACGGAAACTTAAGAGGCAGGACTTCACTGAAGGGAGTGGTCTCTCAGAACAGGCCTTTGAGGACCACATCCTACCCCTCGCCTGGCCTTTCTGCTCGCTCTGCTTCCCAGCTGCCCGAGTTGGGCAGCTTAACTCCCTCACGCCCTCTCCTCCCTACTGTCCGGCCTCGTCTCCGGAAACACTGAAGCCAGCTAACCGCGACCTAAAACCTCTGAAACCATGAGCTTCAGTAAATCCTTCCTTCTTTAACCAATGTTTATCAGGTATTTGGTCACAGTAATTAAAACTTGACTAACACATTATGAGCAATGTGCCAGTTTTTCTATAAAAATTCGTTAGTATTTTTATTAAATGTGAAAATTAGTAACTTACCCAAACATGAACTTCAGTATTGGGGGATAGTTTAGTGGTTTTTATGTTTCTCATGAAGGCAGGAAATTATATATGAAGTGATTTAGCAAATGTGTGGCCAGAGATAAGGAAAAATGGTTTCACCAGAAAATAACTTCGTTTTACTAAAATTTTATTGAGTTTTGTTGGAAGAGCCAGTGCGAAAATGTCTAAAGTCTATCCCAAATTTTATAAAAATTTCTGGTTGTGCTAATTCTGCATTTCATTTGCTGGATGATACAATACAGAACATAACTCAAATAAATCTTTTTAAATCTTTTGTTTAAAAACCTAATTAAACATCACAGAGAAATAGTATGAAAGCTGAGGTTTGTAAGAATAAAAACAAGATGATGTGAATCTAATAATGACTCTCCAGTGTTAGAACTCAGAAGCAACCAGAGTACTGAGCACAGAGCATGTGTTTTAATAGAATTTATAAATTGGCTTACTGAAAAAAAATACTTTTTATCCCAAAGCCACTATGGTTAGTGCAAATATTGAATTAGTAGAATATAAACTCTATAATAGCCACTCCTCATCTGCCTTATCCTCAAGGGCTGGAAGAGAGCCTTGCTCGTAAGAGAAGTAGAACATATTTTATGATAATGAGCAAATGAACAAATGACAGAATCCTAAAAAAAGAAATGTAACACTGAATAGACATTTGGGAAATAATGTTTTTACAGATATAGCTTTAATAAATGATATTCTAATAGGTTTCTAACTATTTTTCCTACCTTTAAACAAATGTTTCAATCATTAACAATGACATTTTCAATAATAGATTAAATTATGCAGAAGTAAGTATAGAAACTTATTAAGGACAACTGAAAATTTCATTTTTAAAAATAAAATATGAAAAAGTCACATAAATATCAATTCTAAAATTAAAAACATTAGGTGATAGATAATAAGTTACCTGAGATAATCTATTGCTTGATTACAAAAGCAGAGAGAATTATTTAAACTAACTGAACTCTAAATATAGTATACCTTGAAATTTTTTTATAATTAACAGATACAGAATATATAAAATCCAGCCACTGTTATAAACGCTAGAAATTTTAATGTGATTGACATTGGCTCAATAGAAGTTGAGAGAAAATTCAACACATTGTAAATAGTACCGTTAATGAAAGGAAGATTTTCCACTCCTGAAGACCAGAAGTCATATTGGGAGGAAATTTTAAGGAGTTGAAGTCATATCATAATTCAGATAATATCCAGTTTTAAATAGAGGATAACTCATATAATTTCTAAAAATCAACAAATCACTTAATTACTCAAATGTTTCTATGAATAATGTACTATAAATTATGTTGCCTAGATCATATATATTGAAAAAGGCGTAAATATATGTATATTTACATCTATATACACAGAGGAGAGGTAAGTGATTATACAGATAACAGATTAGACAGAGCCCACCCACGCTGGATTTTAAATACTTTGAATATCACTAGCTTTACCCAATAGTCCAGGCCTCTCAGCAGTACGACACAGGAAGGTGGGTGAGTAGATATGGCTTGGAAATAGGGCTGGGTTCAATCACAAGTCTTCCATGAACCTGTTATGTGGCTTTGGCATGCTATTAATTAAAAAAGAACACCTGCTTCATAGGGCATGATAAAATCTCTGAATCGGACACACAGATGTGCTCGATAAAGCACTATGTTTATTGAGCCCAGACTTAGTGCTCTTCCTCCCCAGGAAAGTTACACTGAGTTCTTTGGCCCAGCTGGTCCTTACCCCTGACTCCGTGACAGTCCTTTCCTTACCGGAAGCCGTATCTTCGAAATTCCTGAAGAAAATCATGATCTTGTATAAATGTGTTTAAAAAGTGAGTAACTTCTACTGGAAGCTTTGTTTCCTAAACAAATCATTTGTCTTTCCCAGGGTTATTCTAAAGTTAGTGTTGCCAACATTGGCTTAATAAAACAGCCCCGTGAGAGTTGCTCTGTCTTAGAACCGCTGTTCCCTCAGAGCCCAGAACAGTGCTGGGAACACAAGGGTAGTTCAAAGCATTCCATGGTGAGTGAATGAATGAATGAAACCATCTCAGGGAAATATAAAAGTATCAAGTTACTGGCAATACCGTGCTTGACAGATGGGGTCATGAAATTTGATTCACACTAACACTTGGATGTGTTATAACCAGCAGTTTTTCTTCCTTTGTTCTTCTCCCTGTATTTGCTCAGGAATTGCCGCTCAAGCTCTCACACGGCTGTTAGTGGAGAGCAATGATTTAAAATTCAAAGTGAATTTCAGCACAGAGCAACCCCAAAGGTAAACTAGTGTTTTCAAACTAAAGTCCAAGACGTATTTGTTGCTCATGACCCCGGGTTTGGTGGATTAGTACTAACATTTGTTTAAAAGGGAAAGAGAGACAGTAACAGAAAATGCCAGACTGCATTGTAACACATATAAAGCCAGTGCTAGTTGGTGAACGTTTTCCAGAGTGTGTGGAAAGGGGGACATTCTTACTGCAAAATCTGTTACCAAGAAGAAACTGGAAAAATTGGAAAGATAATGAATAACTGGTTGGTTTTAGTCTCCCTGGGATGAAAGCTCCCGTATCTGTCTCCCTGAACCCTGTTCTTCCTGTGATGCTAAGAATTGAGGTTTGAGGCATACAGAGAATGGTGCAGGCATGTGACCCCAGGGGTGGTTGTGCATCTTACCAAATGGAAATCAAAAGCTTAAACTACCTCCTCCCTCTCAGTAATACCTACCTACCTCTGAATCCTTTCGCTTTCCTGAAACCTCCTAAAAATGTGAACTTTTTCCTAGTTTGCTTCTTTGCATTTCTACTATGAAACCCTGGATCTCCTTCAGCCTAGGGAAAAGTATACTGCCTCTTTGCCCTAGGAAGAAGGACACCAAAGTGCTTTAAAACCTTTCTAAATGTTATCCTCCCAACATTTACAAAAATAAAGGGATCGGCATTTTTCCCAAAGAACTTGGGGACGAGGGGTCCCGTAGCCAGACAGAGAGCTTGTGCATTTGGAAAGGTTGCGGGGCTGGCAGAGAGCAGTAGTCAACAGCATACTCAGGCACCATCTGAAAAGCCTTTAAAACTGTGCAAACCACTCTGTAGCTGAAATATTTGGCAAGCAGAGGAGGAGAGAGAACAAACTGGAATGATCTGACACCATCCCTCCTCCACCACCTCCACCCACCATTTGAGAAGATAGTTTCTAGTTTTTACTTGGATCTCCAGACTCGCCTGTCCACTGAGAAGAGAAGTATTTTCATAGTAAACTGACGCGGGGCTGGAGGAAAGGCACAGTGATTAAAGCGCTTACCTGGCAAGTGCAAGGCCCTGAGTTCAGCTGCCCAGACCCACGCAAGCTAGGCGTGGTGGCGCACGCCTGTCATCCCAACGTTCGAGGTTCTGAGTCAGGAGGACTGCGGTGAGTCCAAGGCCAGCCGGGGCTACAGAGCAGGATCCTGACTCAAAAACAGAAACAGTGAAGAATAAAAAGCTGCCTTGTCTTCATTTCGTTATGAGTAGTGCTCTTCCCGGTACGCTGTAATCGTCTCCGCACAGCTAGAAGGCCGTACGCTAAAGTTCACACAGGCAGGAGCAGGCTCTTCCAGCTTTTGTTTGTGATTATTTTTCTGAATATACAAATGGACAGTGACCAGGCCACATAGAAAAGCAAAATTATAGCCCACAACTTTCAGCAACCTGCCCAGAACCCCAGACTTTTGTCTACAGTAAAAGACCAGTCAGGCATCCCACCGTAGATCAGACTTGCAAGAAAGCCGGTGCTGTGGTTTGAGTCTGTCTCTCAAGATTTCAGGAGCTGGAAGAATTTCCTAACTGCGGCAGTGTTGGACCTGGTGGAACTTTTATAAGGTTGACCACGTGGGAGGTGATTTGGCCCCTGGGGGCACTGCCTCAGGAGAGATTGATAGTGGTCTTCAGCTGTCGTCATGAGAGAGTTGTTATGAAAGAAAAATTTAAATCATTTTTCAGCTTCCTGTGTCACCATGTGACCTCTTCCTCTCACATGAGCTCTCAAACAAGTAAGCAAAAAATAAAAATAAATAAAAATAAAGTGTCCAGCCTTAAGGAATGGAACTACAGTCTAATACAGACTAATGCAGTCAGACTGCAATTTCTTGTAACAATCCGGAGAGCTAGAACCATGCATTACAATCATCCCAGAACGGCCAGGACTTTGTTAACAACTGGAGCATCCTCGATTTTTGCCCTCATTTCTAGGTTAAGACCAACCAGAAAAAGCCAATCATGCTCTTCCAATCAATCATACGGAATGCCCTGCTTCTCGTTAGCCGACCCTCCCCGCCGCAGGCCAGCCACCTTCAGTCTGCTCATACCTGCAGCCTTCCTTTTCTCCACTCTCCTCTTCCCAGGCCTCTACCTGTTTTTGTTTTATTTTTTTGCAAGACAAATATCACCCACTTTTATTTATTTTTTCCCATTTTATTGAAATCTGTAAGTGCAAAATGTAAGGGTTACAGGAAGTTTAGCATTTTGTGCACCTACGCATCTTGTCAAGTGAGTAGGCAGATCCTTTGCCATTGCAACCCCAGATGAATAGCTCCTGCTTTTCTCATCTGGTTGGTCTACATTAATTTCCAGGTCACAATCCACACTCTGCTTGATTACTTTTTATATTACATCATTTATAAATTTTATTCTTATCTTTTACTGTTCTTTTTTAATGAAAGGGTTATTTCAGAAGGTATTTGATTATTGTGTTTATTAATTTTGTACTAGTTCACCAAGTAGGTTAGAATACTTCTTAAATTCAGAGTGATTCTCCTGTTTCTTTTGGAACATCCTCGGTTGGAATGCTGAGGCAGCACAGCAAACAGTGTTTCTCCGCAGCTGACCTCCATGTAGAAGGCGGGTTACTCCTAGCACTTTGCAACCAACTATCAATAGCCCACCCTTCAGCTCCTCCTACAGCTAGGGTTACAAGCTAGAACTGCTGCCCTGTGAAACCTTTGACAGAGCTTCTAATTATTTTATCTTGTTTTGATGAACTGCTTTTCTACAATACCCTATTAGACTCTCTCCTGAGTAGTCTTGCATATATTTTACTATGAAGTCAGAGCATTTAAGTATGAGTGTTATTTCGATTAGCATATAGTACTCATTTTAAAAAGCATTGAAGACTTATAAAACAATTGATTTGTACAGGTAGAAAGAAATTACAGTATGAATATATGTTTGTATTGCAGAATTAAATTTAATACTACAATCCTTTTACCTTATAGATAAAGCCTTTTACATTTAAACTCGAAAATGACTAAGGTGATCATTACTTTTTCCTCTACAAGTGTAGAATATGTTTATCTTTATTTTTAGATGCACCTTAAATGGAGTTTTAGGTGAGGAATATGAAATACAGGCTGCAAGGGCTTCTAGTCAGAAACTTAATGTACGAGGCAGTGCTCCCGCAGGCGATAAGATCAGGGGAGATCAAAGGAATTAGATATTACCTTTGTTACCGGAAAAGAAAGGAAATAGCTAAATGCTAAACAGTATCACCCGAAAACAATGAGTAACCTACCCCAGCTGGAAACCTCCTGGGCAATGAACAGATGCCCACGTGATATCACCGCCAGCATTCTACCCTGGAAAAGGCAAAACGAAAAAGACCAGTAAAATGGCTTGACAGGATGTTTAACCTTGAGCAACGCAGAAATTGTTTTACTGGCTGGTACCTTGGAAATATGTCATCAGCCTACACTGAAAGCATTAGAAGGAGTCGTCTTATGACCCGGCAGTGAACCCCTACACAGGTGTTGCTGAGGACATCCCTCTCACCCTACAGCGTGTTCTCCCGTGCAGACCCGCGAGAGAAGCGCCTCTTTGTTCTCAAAGCCACCAACAGCCGCGCCGCTCCTGAACAACCGGCTCACTTGATCCTGTCGACACAGAATGTCATAACTGATTCGTCTCTCTTTCAGAGTTGACACCAAAAGGCTTAGTTTCAAATTGATGGCCTTCCTCTGGCAAAGAAGGATCTATATGACATGCACTTTGCTACTAAACCCAGTGCTGCCTTTATCTCATTTGTTATTACCTCTAAATTTTTCTATCCTGACTTTCTCAACCACTTATTTTTCTTTTCATTTTTGTTTATTTTATCATGGGGGGGTGTGTGTGTGTGTGTGTGTGTGTGTGTGTGTGTGTGTGTGTGTAAATGACTTTAAATGCTTTTCAGAATCTAGAGGTTATTGGTAAATGACTGAATGCATATAGCCAGATACAACCAAACCAAATTAAGTTAAATCAGTACCCACCTGCCACCGTTTCAAAGTTTCATGCTGAATCCATTTCCCTTCCTGGAGACCCCTTCCGACTGGAAAGTACTCGTCCTCCCCGGCCCAGCTGAAAAGCTGAGTCTTCTGGGACACTGCGTCCCACATCCCTGGGGAAGAAGTGGCCACTTTGTGTTATACTGACTTGTGACATCGCATATTTTTTCCTCTAGAAATGACTCCTTTTCTGTAGTTGTGGAGATTGGGCCCAAGGGCTTCACACCGAGCTAATCCCCAGCTCATTTTTTTTATTTTTGATTTTGAGACAGGGTCTCACCTAAGTTGCTAAACTGCCCTGGTTGAGCTCGAACTTGCAGTCCTCCTGCCTCAGCTTCCAGAATGCTGGGATTACAGACTTATACTGCCACGCGTCTGGCTTAGAAATGACTCTTCCTGAAGAAAAGACTCTCTTAGATTCATCTCTATAGTTCCAGTGACAATCACCATTGCTGCAAGATAAAAGGAAGGGACGGAGGGAAGGATGGGATGCGGAGAAGGGAAGCAGCATTAAGGAGCTGGAGAGAATATAACCCGAAACGTAGGACTACGTGGACAGGACTCCACTTTTAGCTGTGATCAAGAATTAGAGCCCATGCTCACAGAACAACTTCTGTGTTGTCTGCGTTGTTGTTTAAGTCTGTCAGCCAGTCAGTCGTTTCTTGCTTGCTCTCTGCACCTCTTCCTCATGTCTACTGATAATGGTGCTAAACGGAACCATTCTGGTAACCTGTCTCAAGTATGTCATGGATGCCAGGGGAGGAGAGGACCTTGATTCCACAGAGAAGATAAGGTAACTTCAATTATTTTTTCTTTTTCTTTTCTTTTCTTTTCGTGTGTGTGTGTGTGTAGGTTTGTGCGTGTGCTCTGTGGTCAACAAACTCGGAGGGGAATAATGAAGATCTCTGATCACAGGCTGCTGAATCTTCAATCAGAAATTCCAGCTTCACCTGAGAGGCTTTGGGAGCCCTCCCAGATTTCTGAGCAGATGAGTGACTTAATTAAAAGCAAAGTCTGGATAAGGGCAGGATGCTTTTGGTGACAGTGTGGGCAGATCAAGCAGCAGTGGGGAGTGTGGCAGTGAGCAGCGGAACCTGAGCCTGATGATTAAGTCGAAAGAGTACCTTGGATGGATTCAACACCGAATTGCAGTTTGTTGCCTGAGGTCAGGAAGACCTTCCTCTCTCCCAAATTAGGCAATTGGTGACAGCTCAGACTTCCTTTTGAAACAGTTCCAGAAAGTTCCCCCATGAAATCTGAAAGATAGCTCACCTCACCTCTCTTCAGAGCCTTCCTTAAGGCTACAGCCTGTGAGGATGGCGAGTGTAGAGGGTTGGAGGGGGGCTGTCTGCTGTGACAGCGCAGGCAACAGCTGGAAGACAACTTTGAAGTGGGTAATTTTTTCTCTCTCCTCTGATCTTCCCCATTCGACCCTTCATTCCTACCGAAAATATGTGCTCAACAAGGCTTTGATTTCTCTACACTTTAAGTCACTAACGCGCTCTTGTGTAATTCTGTGGTGGGCAGAATTCTGAAGAGGCTCAGCTTCACAGTCCTGGTGCATCTATCCTATATAAAAGTGATGCCCCCCTCCATGTGAATGTAATAAATTTCGCTACAGGATTGGGTTTTGTTGCACAAAAAAAAAAAAAGTGAGGGTCCCAAATAAGCTGACTTTGAGTTTCTCAAAAGGAAAATTATGGTGACCCCACCACTGGGGAATTTGCAGAACCCAAATTGCAATGAATCTTTACATGAGCCCTGACATATTGAGCCACCAGAAACAGAACAACTCACAGCCGGCTACCAGCAAGGAGAGGCCTTGTCCTACAACAGTTGCACAACAGATTCTGCCTACAACCACATGAGTTCAGTAGAGCATCCCAGGCTCAACCGAGAGCTCTGCTGAGCTCAGTACACAACTGTGAGGTCAACAAATACCATTAGTTTCTCATGATTTATTACATAGCGACATAAAAGCAACACACTTTCAACATACCATCCTCTGCCTTCTTTGCCTTTGTTTATGGACCAGCATCTACTCAGGCTCCGAGACCTTCTGCAGAGGCACCTTCCTTGGAACTTGTCTCCCAGCCAACCCCTCCCACCCCTCCTTCTCCCAACCAGGCAGGATAAGTGCCTCCCCTCGGTTCCCACACATCAACTATTTTTAGAATCATCAAGGTTATTTTATGGTGTCTAGAATGACAAAACTATTTTCACGCTAATGCTAACACATTATTTGTCTTTTTCATTGTGTTAACATTTTCTACAATGATCCAAAGCAATCATGAGTATACCTTCTGGTGTCTGTCATGAATCAAGACAGTAACATCAAAAAGGACATTAGCCCTGCTAATAGTCATGGGGACACTCATAGTGAAAAAAAATGTACTCAATCTTAGCCTTCAAGAATGTATCTTTTAATATTGTCTGAGTAAGTGGAATAAAACATAAAACACTTTTACTATGTATTAAAGTTTGATACTTATCTTAAAAATTTGCTTATGTCTGAGTTTCAAATAATACCAGTTGTTTTTTCCATGGACTACCACTTTTATTTGAAAGAATAAATGACAGACACACTATAGTTATTCAAACTTCAGTAACTGGTGGATATTTTCTCAAAATGAACCAAGTAAACACACCATGTTAAGGGAAAAAATTGGTGACATTTGTTATAAAACAAAATTTGAGCAAAAAAATTCAAAATTTTATAAGCATGTATCTACTATTATAAATTAGATACTTTCCCACTCTCTAAAGACTTATCTAACTGGTGATTAGATAAGGTCAGTGATAATACAAGTAAATGTGTTTTAAATATTAAATAATAAATGAGGTCAATATTTGAAAATTCTGTATAAATCAGTGAAAAGTCCTGCCCAAATGACCAACACAACAACACAGTCATAAAAATTATACATCAAAAAAAGATAAATTCAAAATGCTAACTACAGCAATAAAATTCAATGCAGAACAGAACAGAAAGTTCAGTGATGCAGTTTCAGATTCTAAATTGCAATTAATCTTTAAGATAAACTCCTGCTTGTCTTACAATCTGATAGCAAAAATAATTAGCTAATGCCAACAAGCAAATAAGGAGATTATAAAATAAGGAGTTATAAAAAAATGCAAGTCAAAATGACAAATGATAATATCAACTCACATGGTCATTACCAAAAAGTCAAAAGGTAAGTGTGTCAAGGATTTGGAGAAAAAGAAATTCAGCACACAGTTGGTGGGGATCTAAATTAATACAATGGTATCATCAGAGTTGGGAAATTTACCTTAAAAGAGAATAATTATATATTCTGACCTCTATTAAAAGTCAGATATATCATAAAATAGGAGCAAAAACATTTAGAAATAAGTAAAGATAAAATACTTTTACATACTAATCTTCGTAAACAAACCTAGGTTTTTTTTTAAAATTAGGTCATATATTTCAAAAAGTACTTATAACAAAATCCAAGTTATTAGAATAGTCTCTATTTCTTCTTATACTTTTAACAAAAACTCATATATGATTTTAAATTGTGAGGGCTGAAGCTCTACTGCTTTGAAAGTATATTGGGATACTAAGAATTTTCAAGTACAATCAAACTAAATATACGTTTCTGTTGTGAATTAATGTATTCATATAACATTATAAGTAAAGTTATCTTAGGTTCTGAGCTTGAAATGGAAAAGATGGAGTATTGCTAGGAAATTAATGAAAACAATTATTTATTTTTATAGCCCAAAGTATTTTATCTACTTGATGTATTTTTCTTAATTTTTTTGTTGTTTTTGTTTATAAGCTATTAGTTCACAGTGGCGTGGCTTGAAATTCATACCTGAACTGTGTAATCTTCTGTGAAGAGGGTCTCCTCGCTAAAAGAGTCTCCCATTGGCCTGGATATTTTTGCTCATGATAAGTACTGAGTCTTAAGCTTAAAGTAGACTGAACAGCACATGGGCCCAATAACATGCAACAGGTGTTTCCCAGGCTACCAGCCAAGATCTACAGAAGGGTCACACAGAAACAAGAGAACAACAATTTGTGACTTGGCTATACCAGCTGACTCTCTGGAATGCAGCACCTCCAAGCCCCTTTTTCTCTCAGAAAAAAAAAAAATCGAGGTTGCCCTGCACCTGCTGCCCTTTGCTGCCGCTACTCCTGGCCCCACTTCCCTGACCTGCACACGGGAGGGCATCACCTGAGCATTAGGCCCAGTTCTCCCCAGGAGGGCAGCCATGTGCTCCCCACCTTAAATGCTTCTCTCCTGTTCATTCTCTTCGATGTGATCAGTTCCTTCTTCTGCTTTTACTGTCCCAAGCTGAAGAGAATAGTCTGCTTGAGGTATTAACTATTACAAAAATCGGCTCATACGTGTTTTCTGCTTCGTGCTTTCTTGTTGTTTTGCTCTTTTCCATCGCCATACTATACTAAGGATTCCAGCAGTTGTCCCAAGAATGCCACGCCTTAAAATAACCCAGCATCATAGCTCCAAGCTCTTATCCAAAGAGCCAATTCAGTCTAAATGGATCTGTCTCCTCAAAGACATATGTTGAAGTCTATGCTGTGGTTTGGAATGTCCCCCAAAAGTCTCATGTGTTTGGATGTTATGTATTATCTATGGAACTGTGTGCGGCTAGGAGACTGGAGCCTGGTCTGGAGGGGTGGGTTATGGGTGTGTGGTGGAAGACAGGTGTGTGGATTGGATTATAGTCATGTAGATTGAATTACAGGGGTGTGGGGGGAGCTTCGATCTAGAAGGGGCAGAACACCGAGGCTGGACGCAGACTGGGCAGATCACTGGGACGGGGCCTGGCAGGATATGTGCTGCTTCCTTCCTTCCTCCGGGGACTTGACTTGACTGGACCGGACCGGACTAGACTGGACTGCACTTGACGTGGCTTCCTGTTTGCAATGCTGTGAGGAGCTGCCTTCACCTCCATCTCCGCCGTGTCTTTGCACTGTTGCCAGCCACTCACGAATAGACTAGGATCTTCTGAAACCGTGAGCTAAAATGAAACTTTTCCTCCCCTTTATTGTAGATGTTGAGCATTCTGTCACAGCAATGAAAAAAGTAACTAAGACAAAGTCTCAACCCTCAAGGGACTGTATTTGGAAATGAGGCCTTTAAGAAAGTAGTTAAGGTTGACTGATTTTACAAGGTTAGGACCCTAATCCACCAGGCCTGAGGAAGAGACACAAAGTGCCCATGTACATGATAAAAGGCCACGTGAGGTCGCAGTGAGAAGGTGACTGTCTTCAAGACAAGGAAGGAAGCCTCACAGACTTATTTATTATTTAACAGCTTCTCTGTTTCAGGAAACTGACCTCAGTTTAGGGTCTTACAAGGATGTAGTGAAGGTGGTGACTGGGCAGTGTTTTCATTCTCAAGCTAATCTGGGGAAGAAAGCTCGTCCAAACTCACTCAGATTGGTGGTAGAATTCATTTCCTTTTGGTTAGATGACTGAGGAATCTGACTTTTATGATTATTATTGGCTAGGGCCATGCTCATCAGATAAAGACTGTCTTGAGAGTTCTACTGACCATTACTAGAGGCTTTTCACAATTCCACACAAAGAGACTTCCTCAACACAGGAACTTTATTAATCTCATAAGGAGAGTCTCGAGGACGTGTTAGCCTGCAAGACTGAATGTCAAGTAACATATTTATAGAAATGGCCTCTCATCTACTATATAGAAGCAAATCACAGGTTCTACCTACACTCATCAGAAGGAGATGTGAAGCCCAGAATCCAGGACCACAGGGTGGCCACTCTATGAGATGACCACACAGAGTTTATCTCCCATACTTTTGAATAGTTAAAATTTTGGCTGGTTGCATTTCAATAATTCAATAGAAATGTTACCAAATTGGGCTATCTTCCAGCACTAGAACAAATACCTGAGATAAATCAACTTATAAAGAGAATGGTTTCATTTTGGCTCATAGTTATTAAGGTTTCAGTCTATAATCAGTTGTCCCTGCTGCTTTTGGACACGCGGTGCGGCAAGACTTCATGGTGGGGAACTTGTGGCAGAGCAAGGCCACTCAGCTCATGGCCAGAATGCAAGAGGGAGGGAGGGAAAGAAGGAAAAGGAGAGAGAGGAAGACAAGGAGTTGAAGAGGAGAAGAAGAAAGAAGGAGAGGAGAGGAGAGGAGAGGAGAGGAGAGGAGAGGAGAGACATAGGGCGAAAAAGGAAGGAAAGGGGACTGTGCCTCACTATCCCTTCCAAGGGTACACCCTTAATGAGAAGCTCCCACTAGGCCTCATGTTGTAAAATCTCCACTCTTTCCCAGTGACACCAAGACAGAGATTAAGTCTTTATCATATGAGCCTTTGGGAGATACTGAAGATTCAAACTATAGCATTTCACACCTGTTCCCAAAGGTCCACATTAGTCTGACAACACAAAACGCATTTAGTCCGTTCCCACAGAGTTTCCAAAGTCTTAATCATTACAGCATTGATTGAAGTTCCAAGTCCAAAGTCTCCTCTGAAACTCAAGGCAAATTCAACTGTGAGACCCTGCAAAGAATCAAAAGAACAAGCTACATACTTCCAAGACAAAATGACACAGGCGGGCAAACATCACCATTCCAAAAAGGACGAATAGCGATCTTACCAAATCAAGATCAAAACCCAGTGAAAAATATTGAGTTCTACAAATCCTTATCTGGCATTTGGAGCACACTGTGGAGGAAACCCAAAGGTGACTCTACCCCTGTGGTCTTCCTGGCAGTAGCTCACATGGCCACTCTCTGGGGCTGGTTCCACTCACTGACTGAAGCTCACCTCAGCAAGTTTTCCACGTTCCTGCCATCGCTAATGTCCCAAGTGTCTTTTGTAGCTTTGAATTCACTCTCTTAGCTACAGGGATCATCTTCTCAGGGCTACCTGGATGGCCATGCTAGAGTTCATCTGCCATGTCTGAATGATCAAAACATTTTGCTAGTTACATTTTATAAGTCTGTAGAAATATTATATTATTTTAATATAATTTTTAAACTCCAGGAGCTAAAAGACAGTCAACTAAATATGAAAGAAGACAGAAGTTAAAGAAGTTCAACCTTTGAAGAATAAAGATGTAAAAACAGTGCAGAGTTTTATTTGGAAGACTAAGAGAACAGGAGAGAAGGGATGTAGGAAGACAAAGGGAATAGATAATTGGTAAAAGCTAAAATGTTTTTTGTTTTTGTCTCTATGTATTTTAAAAGCCTGGCACTAGGCCATTTTCTAATCATGTGGCCTCAAACAAATTACTTTCTCTGTGAAAGCCCCAATTAACTCATCTGTAACATGAGAAAAATAATAATTTCCTATCACATGATTATAATAATGAAAGAAAATAATATAGGAAAAGCATTGGGATATTTTTATTTTATTGTTATATCAAGTGATTCCCAGAGAGCTTATAGGACATGATTTCCGCATATGTTTGTGAAGATGTTTTCATATGAGATCAGCGTTTGAATCAACAGAGGAACGACAATCCACTTTCAACAACACGAGCAAAAAACATCCAATTTGTTGAGGATCTGAATATAATAAAAAGGCAGAGAAATAGTGAATTCATCCCCTCTTCTTGATCTGGGATATCTGCCTTCTTTCAATGAACTTCAGAGCTTCTGATTTCTAGAGCCTTTGACTCAGGCTAGGTCTTAGCCCTTGACTGCCCTGGTTCTCAGGCCTTCAAATTTCAATTAGAATAACATCACCAGATTTCTGTGACCTCTCAGAAGGAGGTATACTTGAGACAGCTCAGCCTCCGTAAACTCGTAAACCAATCTCTTGTAATAAATTACTATATCCATATAAACCTATATCAGTTTGAATACCCATACAGAGATCACTGTGCGTGCGCGCACACGTGTGTGTGTGTGTGTGTGTGTGTGTGTGTGTGTGTGTGTGTGTACATATTCTCCTGGTTCTTTTTCCCTGGAGAACAAAGAACAAGCTAGCCAAGGTCAGGAACAGAACGTAATCAACTAACCTCAATACTACAAGCATTGTTTCTGCACACTGTACACTTGGAATGCCTTCACTAAGTGCCCAGAGATTGTTTCCACATCATATCTTTGCATTTTTTCATGTCAACGTGATCACTGCTTTACCTCCTAAATTTGGGAAATTAAGGGACAACTCCAGCCCACCACACTGTGACATCTGGTCACTGTCATGAAAATTAAGACCACAGACTTGGCGACTAACAAATCTGTATATATGAACTAAAGGGAAGCACCCACTAAAGTCTTAGTTACTATTTTGTTGCTGGGACAAAATAGTAAACACCCAAAACTTTGGGGTGGGGGGAGATATATTTTAGCATAATGTTTCAAAAAAACAGACCTTTCAGTGTGATTTCAAAAGGTTACAATCCATTTATAGGCAGGCACCTGGAAATGGTGGAAATACATGGCAGGGCCAGAGCCAGAATAAAAGCTCCTCATGTCATGGTTTAACAGAACCAAGTGCAGGACGAAGGGCCCAGCTAGCACACCCCTCCAGGTTAAGCTTCAGGTATCCACCCCCTCCAGCCAGCCTTCACCTCCCTACAGTATACAGTATCCATACATGTATGAAGATGTGGGGGACACTCTAGATCTAAAACAGAACATTCTGCCCCTGGCCCTCAAAAAACTCATGTTTACCTCCTGTGCGAACGTTATTTAGCTCTTTTCTAAGAGTTGTCAAAGTCTTAACACTTTCAGAACTGTTAAAAAGTCAAAGTCTCCTTTCCTACAACGTCGCCTCTGGCTATAACTTCCATCTTCTCTCCTCGGATCCACTCACTGCCCGCAGCTTCTGCACATCTCTGACATCTTTAAATTCTGGGGTCTCCACTGTACCTTAGGCTTCTCCTGCACAACTTCATGCATTGCCCTCCCCGGAGCACACTGCCTGGCCTTCAAGGCCTTCCTCTGAAACCCAGGTGGAAGCCTCCATGTACCCACACTTCTTGCATTGTAAGCCTGTAAAGCCAGGACCATGTGCATGTCACCAGGTGAACCACTGACTTGAGTAGTAGCTTGGCTCCCTTGGACAAGTACTGTGGAGGCCTGAGATTTTAGGTGATTGACCCCAGGTGACTGAACTTTGGCAAACATTTTTCTCTTTGATCCTGGGGTATAGTTTTCAGAGCAAAGTCTTTTGTCTTTCCACATTTGAGTTAGTAGTAAAGAGTGGGTTCTTGTTAGCTTTTGAGATGCCCTCTAGGCATCTTTCCTGTAGTCTTGATTATACTTGGCTTTTTAAAAATGCTAATCCCTTTAACTTCCCTGTATTATTCTGCCCCACTTCCACAGGACTTTTCAGTCTGGCAAAACTGAAAACCGTTCATATCATTTTTTTCTGCCATGCCATTTTCCCTGCATTTCACCATGGAGTTGGCTAAAAGCTACCAGCAGTACCCAAATGACAGCATGAACATTAGATTGCCTTGAGATTATTTCTACCATATCAAGTAGTTCACCACCCTTAATCTAAATTTCAAGCAAAGTCCCTGACAAACTTTTTGCTAAAGAGTAGCATGTATAATTTTTAGATAAATTGCCAATACCATCCTCCTTCCCATCTGAAACTTTTTGAGCCTCGCCTTTAAATTCTACACTTTCGTCAGCATTCTGGTCTTCAGAGCTCCAACCAGAGTCTCCCATCAAGCTGGACTCAGAGCAATCCAAGGCATCTCCATGTGGCATCCCCAAAGCTTCCCAAATTCTTTCTGAAAACCAGTTGCAAAGGGTTCTAAATCACATAGTTGAGTAAAATCACAGCAATGACCCAACTTCTGGTACCAATTTCTGTCTTCGTTACTTTTTCATCGCTGGGACAAAATACCCAATATTCACAACTTTAAGGAAGAAAGATTTATTTTAGCACACTGTTTGAGAAGATCACAGAGCATCTGTAGGCAGGTGGCTGGAAATGGTGGGAGGAAGGGCTGAGCTAGCACACAGCCCTCCAGATCAAGGTCCAAGCATCTACATCCCAACAGTACACAGTATCCATAGACACATGAGGCTTCTGGGGAACAAGCCAGATCCAAACCACAACAACTAGCTGGTCTCTTGTACCTTGATTAATACATCGGTTTCAAAATCAGCTCAAAATCTAACCCCTATTGCTTGCACATAAGTAAATCCATTTGGAAATTGTGTATGAGCCTAAACAAGAGGTAGGCCATGTGGCCACCTACAGAAAATAGGTCTAATATATCCAATGCATATTTGAACATTATACAATACACCTTTTGAAAACTAAGACACAAAAATAAAGAATTTGTATAAAAGACAATGGAGACACACATTTAAAAGGAAAGCAAATTGTAACATTTCATTCACACACAAAAAAATTGTGTGAAGTGTAGGAAGTAAAGAATTAAGATATTTTCGTTATCTGTAAATTTAGTTTTTAAGACTACCTTGCACACATTCTTTTAAATACAAGAGAGCTGATTTCCTTCATCATTTTCAGGGTGTGCACCCCTTTGTTTTCACTTTCTCATCAAGTCGTTTATTCAGAAAGCTAAATCCCTGGAGGTGGCACTAGCAGTAGCTCTACCATAATTCTCAGAGTCGTCTGACTCCATGGGCTGCCTGAAGATCTCCTGTCACACTGACTCAGGAGGTGGGCGGAGGCGCTATTCTTGGATCCTCTAAAAATAAATTTACAACTCTCATACTTTATTTCTTTGCGAGTATTTTACATTTAGATTTATTTTTTAAATTAATACTTTTTGCAGTAATGGGAATTGAACAGAGGATGTTTTTAAATAAGAAGAAAAAAATAAATTTCCTGCCCTTTCCTCAAGAACTGAAGCCACTGCTAGCAATTTGTGGTATAACCTAAGAAAAAATGCTGTTTTTGTTGAATCTTTTGTTGCACAAGACAAAGAGTGATGTAACTTCAACTGAATAAAACATTTGGACACTAAGACAAAAACTACTACTTATAGAAATTTTATCTGAAAATGCTAGTGTTTAATGCACAAGGTATGACAGATTTTTCATGTGTGACTTTTAAATACTTTTGTGTACCACTGCAACCTAACAGAGGCTATCTTAATATATGGAAAAAAATACTAGCCCTTTTCCTTTCTGAAATAGAGATTTTTAGAAAAATCTAAAAAGAACTTGCTGCTACTTTGGGGAACTCTGACTATAACACTTGCCTCAAGCATTTTGATGTTATTGGAGATATCAAAGACCTGGGGGAAGTATGTCCTGTGTCATCCCACACCAGGATATAAAAAGTCAAATAGTAAAATATGTATATACACCCTACCAGTTTTGTTTCCTTGGAGAATCCTGACTAATGCAAGCACTTAGCATATAGCCTTGAATGGAAGGAACTTAACTGAGTTTACAACTATATGTGTTGTTATTATCCATTATGTATGCGATAAGCCTTTAGTAAGTCTCCAGAGATTCTTCTATAATAACTTTGTATTTTCTCATCTTGGAGTGAGCACTGCCCAGGGTGGGAAGGAAGAATCGGAACATGAAGACAGGGCTTACAAGTATTGAGTAAGAAGTCCTTAAATTCATCTTTATTTTTCCAGGAAAATACAGGAAATAATTTGATAGTCACTTCATCTGGTATAAGTTCAATTATTTTATTGCAAATAAAGATAATGTTACTCACTGTTTTTGTATCATATAGTTCTTACAAGATTAAATAACATATTAAGATTGAAATTTCTTTCAAGACTCCATCATTATTATTGTTATTATTATATTTAAGCTTGAGTGACTTATTTTCATATCCATGATTAAGTTTCTTCTTCCCAGAGAAGAAAAAAAAAAAACCACTTAGAACACCAAGAACAATCTTCATGTTTTAATGGCTAATCCAATCCCAAGAGAGACCAAAAACCAAGTCAGGACAAAACAAAGATATTACAAGTAGCGTTTTCCTTACCTGCCCTCTAGTTAATATGTACAAAGAGATTAACTACTTCTAAACACTTAACTTTAGAGAATGCTTCTAATGCTCATTTATACTCTTGAAGCCTTATGTATTACTTGCCCATTAGTAGTCCATGGTCATGAAAAGAACATACTGGCTCTTAATAAATAATTTTACGTGTATAATTAGTGTTTTCATTAGACAGTAAAATCTATCAGTTTACATTCAACGTGTTTGACAGAATGGCAAAAATAAATTGCACCACTGCAAATAGAAATAAACTGAATAAAGTAACCCAATAAAACAGTTATTGAAACCTTGGCTTTGTTAAAATTATAAAATAATGTCCAAAACAAAGATTTCCAATACCAGAGTCTGATAATTTGTCCCTATTATGGTGACTAATACATCAGCATATGCTCTGTTCAATCTGGAATCATAATCTGAGCAGAATGTGGCAGCGTCATGAACTTCTTATCAGTTTGCCAGGTTCCCTCCCCTGCCCTTTCTTCACTTTACAATGTCTCACCATGAGAACACTGAACTAGTTATGAACCGCATACTCTCAGAGGTACCCTACTGAAATGGAAATACAACAGCATCATCTGAGTACAAGTGTGGCCAGTTTCTGTTTCCTTTCTTCTAAGAAGACAACGTAGATGCATAAAATAACACTATCGCTTCAAAATTCACGTCAACAAATCAATTCGTATTCACCAGCATCTTGTTAAAAGAAAAAAGCCTTCGACAGACATGCTAAATTTTCCATTCTTCGTACAAAGCAATAATCAGAAATTATCTTAGTCTCTAGAATTTCCCAGATAGCCAGGAGACTCAGTTCCTGCTCATGTTCCCTCATTTCCTGTCTTTGAGAAAATAGTAGAGTAGTTGAGATATTAGGTTCTGAACCAACCAACCACAAAGTGTTCCAAAATCATGGTGAAAGGTTTCACATGTCCAAGAATCCTTGTTTCTACAAAATTGGTGAAAACTTAACTTTAAGAAGTGATGGAGCCCTGACTTCGGCCTAGCTATGTGCAGAGGGAAGACCTCAGATGTATCATTCTCAAGACGGTATGGGGGAAGGAGTGCAGACAGTGAGAGTTAGGAGATGAAACATGGCCTGCCCTTTCTTATTACACGTGCGTGCACACGTGCACACACACGTGCACACACACACACACAAACACACACACACACTCCAACCCCACAATCAAGGCTGACTCTTGTGGAAAGAATAAAGCAGGGCCCAAATATGAGAGTTGGCCCCATGTTACATGGGCCATCTTGTACCCTTCGCCACCCCCACCTCCAAAAGCAGAGCATAACAGAGCATGAAGTTTCCCCCTGGCTGCCCAGCAACAGGTGACATTACCCATTCACATCATGAGGGAGAGGGAGGAGGGCAGACACACACACCCCTAACTAGGCAAATGCACAGGCACTTCACGGCCCCTCCTGACACCTCCAGGGACATTTGAATGTACCCAAGTCAGGCTTTTGGCAGAGCAAACAGAAAGTGTCCCCGTCTCTTTTCCAGGTGTGGGGAAAGAGCTGACCCAATGCTTGCTGAAGAAGGAAGGTGTGGGGAGGTGAGCCTGTGGAGGCTCTCCACTTCCAAGAAGAGCTGCCACTTCCTGTTTTCTTCTTCTGTGGTGGCTGATGAACGGGGCGGGATCGGGGCAAGCTCCTCTCTCAGACCTAATAATCGTGAATATCCGAATATCTTCACCAAAAGCAACAAAGGCAAATGTATTTTCTTTCCCTGCCGGGGCCTTGTAAGTGTCCGAAAACCAAGGAAGGAAATTAGAGGGAGGAAATTCAGTCACTGCAAAGATTCACAGCAGCAGCACGCGGCACAACTCCAGAAGAGGAGGCAGTGCCAGTGGGCAAACACCAAACACAGACCCGGCTCGAGGAGGGAGCCCTCAGGACCACAGTGCTGCGCGTGGTGAAGAGCGTGACTGAGAAACGAGGAGAAAAAAGGCGGGGCAAAATAGACCTGCAGCTAACCACAAGCGAGAGAAATGACAAGAGTGAACCTTGCCTTTTCCGCTCTCGTTATAACCTACAAAGAAATCAGGATTGTTCCAACAGGCTGAGAAACCTGGTGTGAGGTTCGTGTGCATGCATGCCACATACGTGATGTGTGTTAACTCCACTGGGCAGAATCGCAGGACAGCCAGGGCCAAAAGAGAACGTTCAAGCCTGCTAAAATAATTCAATGTTTTGTCCTCCTCCGGGCACCAAATAAGTAAGCGTAGTCTGAAAAAATATTCAAAATGAGAGCCCTAAGACATTGCCTGTTTATGATGGGGAAAGTAATTACAGAACTAATTTCATTGTACTATTGAAAATGCCTTCAGCTTAATACTGATATGGCAAGAGCCTCTATCAGGCCAAACAAAGGCAGGTTTTCCATTTTCTCTAATTTGCTTTGGTCACAATCCTTCCCACCTTTGTTAAATCACAGGAATTTACCTAGGGTGGTCAATATAATAAAGGAGACGAGTAGTCTATCTCCTGTCATGTCTATGTCCATGAGAGAGCCCACAGACTAACGGAAACAAATGGACAGTTCATGTAGGGCAGAAAATGCCATACATCAATAGATCCTAAATTGTCTGTGTACCAGAATCCCTAGGAAGCTTTTAAAAATCGCAGGTGTGCATTCCCACCACAGATGTTCTGGGTCGATCCATTTGTTTACAGTCCAAATATTCATCCATGTGCATTCAGTTAAGTTCCCCCACACCACAGCCAGCTGCTGCCACTTACTCATGGCTATGGTTCATTACAGGTTCTAAGCCTAGAGTACTAAGTAAGACAGAAACAATCTCAACCTTCACGGAGCCACATCTAATAAGGGAGACACACAACCGAGATAAGTACAGCGTGTTCAGAAGGACTAGTTGCCGGGGAAAAAATAAGTGGAGAATCGAAACTTTAAGAGAGGGCAGAATTCTAAATAGAAGTGACACCTTAGAAAACAAACTCAAGAAATTAGAATGTAAGCCACACAGAAACTTGCGGGGAAAACATGATGGATAGTTGGAAAAACTTCTGCAAAGGTGCTGAGTAGGGATACAGCAGCCAGAGTTAAGCGAACAAAGAAGGTGGTGTGGGAGAGAAGGCAGGGACAGCCAGGAGGAGTCAAGGCAGAGGAGCACTGGGGAGCCTCGCCAGCCAGCAGGGAAGGGCCCGGGGGCTGGGGGGTCGGGGCAGAGTAACGATCAAGCTTGATTGCTACAATCTTACTCTTCGACTTTGATGAACACAGACTGAAGAGAATTAAAGGGGAAACAGGGAGACTTCTCAGAAATCTGTTATGTAATCCAGGCCACAGTGGTTTGGACTCAGAATTGTAGCCATGGAGAGAGATAGATTCTGGGTATATTTTTAAACAACAGCCAACCAGATTTGTTGATAGATTTGATGAGGGTCACAAGAGAAAGAAGGGAATCAATGATGTCTGTTCCACTCTGAGCCATCAACATGAATGTATTCTACAAGGGTTGATAAAGCTAGGGAGGGACAGGTGAGGGCAGGGGTTCAGATTTTGATGTATTATCTCTGAGTTGCCTACTAGAATCTAAGGTGCAATGTTAAACAGGTGGTTGGAATAGAGTTCAGAGACAAGTATGTACTGGGAATACAAATTTTGGCCTCATCAACAGACAGGATGTAAGGCCTTGAGTCTCAATGACATCTCGGAAGGAAGGCTGCGTGTCCGATGAGGGCCCCCAACTGCTGAGTCACAGATGGTGCTGTCCTTCGTTGTATCCCCAATTGGCAGAAGGGAGGGAAGGACTGTCACTTTGAGGCAGGGTGCCACTAAATCACTAAGTTGTGCCAAATGGGCTCATAATGCAATCCTCCTGCCTCAGCCTCCCAGAGTGCTGGGATCATAAGCATCGCCATGCCTAGCTAGGAATTTTCATTTATAAAGGCACTTAAACCCATTTATCTATGCTCACGGTCCACCTTGCAAAGCCACCACCTCCTAATGCCTCACACTAGGGGTTACAATTTTAACATACACAGTTTAAGGAGACACAAATATCAAGTCCATCGTAGAGGGGTTCGGGGTTCAGGGCCAGACAATGTCGGGATCCAGAGCCCGGTGGCTTCATGCCCAGGCCAGCGTTCCGCCTCTGCCCCTCACAGCCTCTGCAGCTCGGCTTCGTTTTAGCACTCATTCTGTGCCTTTCGGTCAGGCCCGTCACTCTCCCGAGAGCTCCTAATTGGAGTTTCTCCCATCTGCTAGGAAACACAGGCTTCAACAAATAGCCAGGACATCTCCCACCGAAGAGCCTTATTTTATCTACCAGCAAAAAAGATCAAAGGCTCTGGTGAACCCAGACAGAACACAAGTGGCTGATTTGTCTCGTTAAGCACGGAAGTCTGTCTGAACTCCGGGCAAAATTAAGGACCAGATTCTGCCTTCAGGCTGTGTGTGTGACTTTTGTTTATTTCACCAGAAGTTGATTACCCACACTAATCAGAAGACTCAACTCAACAAATATACCCAAGGGAAAAGAGTGGCCACGATGCACCGCACCGAGATAGGGAAAATTTGTAAAACACGTCCTGCTCCAGTCAGATCTATGGGAAAGGTAGCTGGAGCTGCCCAGGGCATGGGGCAGTATCATGAAGGGAACGATGCCAAGAGAGTGAGTCAGGAAGAGGAGCCTGGCCACAGCCGACAGTCGTCTGTATTTTTTAACTGAATGACACCTCCAGAGGAGAGTAAAGTGGGAGCGTTATTTTGGTTATCACCTGGCAAACTTTCATCTTCCATAATAATTAATATTT
This sequence comes from Ctenodactylus gundi, assembly GCA_004027205.1. Taxonomy (NCBI): domain Eukaryota; kingdom Metazoa; phylum Chordata; class Mammalia; order Rodentia; family Ctenodactylidae; genus Ctenodactylus; species Ctenodactylus gundi. The sequence continues at coordinate 156,523 of PVKB01000592.1, read as the reverse complement.
ATATGGTATGTATTTTAAGACTGACACTGAATTTTAAATAATTTATTACATTCAAATTAACCTACCTATTTAATTAAGGCACATTTGCTAAATGAATATAAGTACGTGCATGTATGTATGTATTTAGGTATGTAAATATTTGCACACACAAAAATAGCATAAATATCCGTATTAAATGCTATTGCTATTTTCATTTTTAGAAGATAAAGAGATTAACTAACTTATCCAGGATCACACAGCAGCTGAGTTGCAAGGCTAGCTTTAAAATTCATAGTCTTCGTCCATTGTGCTATAAATCTCTGAGACTTTTCGCATTTTTCACTCTTTGATACTTTTCTGATACTTCCGGCACACAGTAAAGCTTTCTAAGCTGGCGCTGAGGCCCCATCAATTCTTACCGCATGAGCTTCTCACATCGTAACTATGCGGAGCTTCTTTTCTTGGCTCGATTACAGTCTTCCTTTTCTTCCTTTTTATATTGACAGATAATGCTTATATATGCTTATAGGATATAACAAGATGTTTTGAAATATGCATTCACTGTGAAATGGCTAAACCAAGCTAGTTAATAAAAGTATCCCCTCATTTTAATGGTGAGAATATTTCATACTTGCCCTCTTACTAACTTTGAAACATACATTATTACGTCTTATAACCATCACGCTATGCAGTACATCTCGAAAACTCGTCCATCTTGTCTAACTGAAACCTTGTACCCTTTGGCCCATCCTCCTTCTTCAGTTTTCCTACGTCTAGTAACTTCTATTTCACTCTCTACTTCCATGAGTTTGACTGTTTCAGATTGCATGTATAGGACTCATGGTGCAGTCGATGCTCTTTGGGCCTGGGTCACTTCACCCAGAACAGCATCCTCTAGATTCATTCATTGCTATAGTTTGGCTATTCGGTGGTGCCCAAAGGCTCGCATGCTAATGGTTTGGCCCCTCTGGAGGAACTACTGGAAGATGGACGGAGTCCTGGGCGGGGGGATCTAGCGGGCGGTCCTTACATTATTGGGGAGGTGCCCTTACAGGGCTCTGTGGAATTCCAGTTGGCTGTCTCCTTAGCTTTCAGGCCGTGAAGTGAGCACTTTGCCCACAATGCTGCTTGACATTATCATCTGGTACAGCCACCTGAGGCCCAAGGCACTGGGTCTGTTCAATCTTGGACTATACCCCCGCCTTAATTACTTGTTTGTTGTGAGGACAGAATACCTGACATTCACAACTTAAAAGAGGAAAGATTTATTTTTGCTCACGGTTTCAGAAGACCGTGTATGGACTGTCATCACATGGTGGAGGTGCAGCCAGAGAGCTGTTCAAACATGGCCAACAGAAAGTTAAGTGAGGGAGACAGGGCGGAGCTACCCTTCCGGGGCCTGGATCTGCCCCTTTTAAGTCAAGCTCCGGTGCTCTGTCCCTTCCAACAAGGCCCTTCCTCTGAACAGCAGAGGATTCCATCAGTATTTGACAACATACGAATACACAAGGCTTTCAGATCCAAACCATAGCAATCCCCCCAAAACTGTGAGCTAAAAGTAACACTTTTCTCATCATAAGTGAATCATCTCAGGTATATTCTTACAAGGATGGAAAGCTAAATAATGCGTCCATGTTACTGAAACTGACAAAATTCCTCCTAAGCCTGAACAGCACTTCAGAGTACAAACATACCATCTTTTTATCCATTCATCCATTGAAGGACACACAGTATCCTTGATTCTACATTTGCTAATCAAGAGTAAGACTATCTTGCGAAGTTGTGAAGATGTTGCTCTGAAATACTGATTTCATGTCTTTTGTAGGTGTAGCATTAGAAATATACACAGTAGTGGAATTGTTACATTTTATGATAGCTACTTTTTTTAGGTTTTTGAAGAATCTCGAGACTGTTTTCCAAAATGGCTACACTAAAGTTACATTTTCCCCAACAGCACACAAAGGTTCTCTTTTCTCTACATCCTCTTTTAATTTGCATGTCTCTAATGATTGGTGAGGTTGAATACTTTTTCATATCCCACCCGCCATTCATATGTCCACTTTTTAAAATTGTGCTTCCGTGTCCTTTGTCCACTTTTAAATCAGGTTTTGCTTTCTGGCTACTGCTATATATTGAGTGTATCAAGGTTATAAATTGCTTTGGCATATTTACCAGAGCAAGAAATTGGGTTCTGCATCCTAACAGGGTAGTATATGTCACACAATAAATGAGAAAGTGACTTCATTTGCTAGAGAGCAAGAGTGAGTCACTTGACCTACTACTTCTCATTTCTCATGCAAGTAAGATAAATATCCCAAGGAAGTAACAGTGACCAAAATACAATATGCATGTGCACCAATTCCTCAAACTGAGTGTAATTATTATGTAGTGCAAATATGTGCTCATATAAAGAAAAACTGGAGGGAAATGTTTAAAATAAAATAAGTATCCCAAGGATTCATCAGCAGGAATAATGCTTTAAGATCTGCAAAGAAGTTTAGCTACGCAGCTTCTGTGTCCTCCCTGAATATTCAGCAGACTCTTGCTGACCAGGCTGTGTAGGTAGGTGGCTGCTTCAGTAATAACTGGTTGCAAGCAAACTATCAAGTCCCCTAAATGTATATTCATCCTTTACTGCCTTTAATCTTTCTATGATTGCTCAAAATAAAGTGATAATCTTTTCGTTTCAGCAAACATTTCTATTTTTCTTTGAAGCACTTCACACACGATGTCATTTCTTAAGACTTAAAAGGAACTCAACGTGAAGTAGACGTAAGTAAAATACTCACAAGTTTCAAAATAAACAAAACATAACACACCATCCAGGAGTAACAATAAATCATAGAAAAGTCCAAAGTTTTAGGCTTACCATTGAATGAAATCTCACCTCCTGGACAAGGAAGTTTCACGTGGAAACATTGTTCTTCTGTGGATGTCAAGGAGCAGCTGCCCGTGTGAGGAAAAGGCTATTGAGAAGAGCGACGGGAAGCTTTAATTAAAGCCCGTCTGCTGTTCCCCTGTTTCTATTAAACACAGTTTGTGTTATTAACACAATACTTGGAGAGGTAATCGCTCTCAGGTTTTGTTTGTTGGACTGCAGGCCTGCTGTTTCTCTACAGTGCCTTCTCTTTATCCATTTGCATCGGTCTCAACTTGGATTAAAAGAGAAGGAAGTCCATACTTCCGATTTAAATCTATGAATTTTTTAAGTAAGTAAATTTTTTTGAATGGGAAAAAGTTTGAATTCACACCCTGGTAGGACAGTCAATTGCTGTTGAACAGACGACGCTCTGATGTCCAAACAATTGATTAATGAGTTTGGGGGGGAAGATTTTTGGGGGCGCACCTTGTCCAATAATTATAACTTCCTTTCTGGTGATCCGAGCTACATTTCCCAAAGTGAGCTCTGAGGCGTCTTCCCCTTGGTAAGCGCTCAGAATAACACACAGGATGTCCTAATGATCGAAGTCTCACAGCTGCTTCCTTTGCTTCCCTCCCACAAAGGAAATAATGTATATTAGCAGGTTAACTCCCTGAGAAATCTGGGGCTCAGGGGTGGGAGAATTTGTTGTTCATTTGTTTATTTTCTGGAAGATCAGTTTAACATGGAATCTTGTGCTTCCAAATCTTTGAATACAGAAAACTTCTTCCTCCCACCCTAATCCTTCTATAAAACTTGTGTCCTAACACACATCCACGTTTATAGCAGCACAATTCATAATAGCCAAATCCTGGAAAAAAAAAACCTACCTGTCCATCAATAGAGGCATGGTTAAAGAAGACAGAGTACCTGTACACAATGGAATACTATGCAGCCATAAAGAAAGACAGATATGAAGCTTTTGAAGGAAAAGGGGGCCACCTTGAGTCAATAATGCCCAGTGAAATGAACTAAACACAAAAGACTGACTATAGACGGGCGTGCCTCTTATTAAATGCACAAAAATAATGGCATAAAAAAGGCCCTAACATGAGCGATAGGGTAGAAGGAGGGGCAATGTCCAGATAGAAAAGGGGTGAACCTTTGAAAAAGGGGAGCCATAAACAGCCATTGATTCCCCAGACCCCATGTCTCTGATTTGTTATAGAATTTGGAATTCATGTGTATATAAATTTTAAATAATAATAAATAAAATGGTAGGATATTAGTCACCTAGAAAAAATATGGAGCCCAAGAGCCAAGAAAGGGAAGGGCAAGGATTGTAATATTAACATGATATATATGTGCACAAAACACCCAAGCTCAATGTAACCACTGTGTATTTCGTATATATACTAATAAAATGAGGGAAAAAAATAAACTCGTGTCTTGACTGAAGACACAAATGAGGAAAGGATATAGGATAAATGAACAACTCATAAGAACCAGAAAATATGGAACAGTTATTGAATATTTTTGTATAGGATTTCTAAAAGATTTTTAAAATGTAAAGAAATTGGCTTTCTACATTGTCCTGCATGCCTCACAGGGACGCAAAATTCCCATGAACAACAATAGATTTCTAGTTCAATAATCTGTTTAAATTGGGCATGAACTGCACTTAGTGCACAGAACACTCAAAAAGAGATGAGAAGAGATTTATATTCTCATACCCAAAGACTGTTTCCTACTCTGCAAGCCTGGAATTACTCTAGGTATGGCTGCTTCTATATCATCTGTTTATGTTGCCAAATCTTCCTGACTTTAGTAATGGAGTACAGAGAAGAAGCGGTAATTAAAATTTATAGATAATCCCAGAAATTTTGGCCAGGAGTTACCATCTCATTGCCCACAGATTCTGGATCAGTGCAACCCAACAAGAAGCCAAATTGCAGGCCTGCATAACTGCATTGTCAACTTATTTTCACTCTCCCAGCGAGCTGCCAGCCTTCTGCCCTCTCCTGCCAGTCACCCTGTCCTGCATCGGTTTTCCAGCACAGGCACTTATTAGGCAAAGCAGCAAGCCTCGCATGGGAGGAGAAGAGGGAGGAGAGAAAGACGATAAAACAGTTATCCACAAAAATAAGCACTGCCTTGGTCCTTCCAGCTACCGTGGGACTGGGCATCCTGACCGATGTAGGTCTCCCATAGGGCTTCCTGTGTGGGCTTCATTGGCAATAACACAATTAGCTAAAGTAGCTGAGAGGGCCGGAACATTCTGTGGGCAACAGCTTCCAACATAGCGCCCGTGATTCTCTCTAATACATCCCCTAAAGCCAGCAACCAACAGCAGCAGGGAGATAAACATTAAAGAAAAATTGAGCAATCTGTATTTGTAATGGCTAAAATTGGATCATTTATTTAAGAAAAAAATGCCATGGGCAAGGTTAGGATTTCTTTTTCTATTCTGTTTTATTTGCTTCTGGAGAACATGTACTCTTAAAAATTATATTCTGTTTATTATCTACAAGATTATTTGCTTTAACCATTTGGTCTTCTCACAGAGAACAACTCAAAATGCCATCACCAGTTGTTTCTAGTAAAGGCACGGTGATCTAATCTTTCCCGTCTATAGTTTGCAAGTCACTTACCCGTCTGTGGGGTCCCACCCTGTCTCTATACAGTTGGAGCTGCCACTTCAGCCGAGCCTTTATACCAACCTCTAGGGAGTTACCAGCTTTCTAACTCTTTTCTATTTCCCTCATTGTCTCCATATGGAGCTCCTTAAAACACGTTCTTCAATTGCTGAAAAGAACTGCAATGCTCAAATTGTAGAAAGCAGTACATAAATCTTGAAATAAAAATGTCTCTCATATAACGTGAGTTGGGAAGGGCTTGAGTCAGTTCTGAGGTATCTTCCCAGTCTATCTCAGGCTCTCTGGGCCTTCCTGTCACTCAGACTTACCTTTCTAGGCCAAGTTACCACAACAATGGCAAAATTTTCCTTATTGACATTCCCGTAGATTCTACAAAGATCCTGTACAAATTTTATTTTTAAAGTTTTAGTTTAGTTGATATCAGTGCATATTTTGTGAGCTCTAATATGACATTTCTATAAATTTTATAATCAGAATAAACAATAAGCATTATTTTTAAACCACTGCCTAACTACTACATGGAGACAAAAAACTTTAGTCTGACAGTTGAGCTCCTCTAAAACTTAGGCTTAACTTACTTTTTTTGCTATTCCTCTCCAATACAAATTTCAGAACTGGGGTAGTCACCTTAGCACCCCCTCCCAAAGAGTGAGAGCTTTTACTCCTTTGTCCTTTCTAAATAAAGACCTGCTGTTCTAGAAAAAAGAAAATTCAGAACTCTTCAGAATCTCTTCAAAAGTGCCCATCCTAGGAAATAAAACAGCCCTGCATCTGAGGAAGAAAACATTCCAAACAAACCTTGAGAACCTTAAGATGGGAAGTCCTCAAGCCATTTCGTAGAAGAAAACTTGCAGAAAATATCAGTGACAGCTATCAGCAAAAGATTTTATCCAAGGGAAAGGGGCCACAGATTGGTCCTGTATGAAGCTTCTAGGAGAAATCCCTTAGAGCCGGCCCATGACACAGAGTCAGCAATGTTCTGCACGGCCATAAAACAAAAGCTGACCACAGTGCAAATGACTGAGTAGGGGTTCATTCAGATCATATATGGATGCGTAACTACCCCTACCACCTACAGACGCAGCGTAGACACATACATCTGGTCCCACAGCTGGACCAGATCACCAAGTTGGGTCACATGGCAAGATGATTACTAAGGAAGTCAAAACGAGCATCTACCGACCACTCTAGAAAGCCATACGTGGTATGACCTCATTCTGGAGTCTCCAATGCCCCAGGCACTCCAAGAGTCAAGCCAATGAGACTCTGACCAGTCACAGGGCTCATTCAGTCAGAAACATCAGAGAGGTAGACAGGAGAAAGCTGAGCTGATAAAACAAAAAATTAACAAAAAGTTAAAGGAAAGACAGTGGATTCTAGACATGGGCAGAAATCAGGATCAAAGCAAGAAAAGTGATAGCAGCAAAGTAAATAAGAGGAAAAATACCAACTGCCAAGTGATGGTCTGAGATAAGAGAGATCTGAAGAAAATGACAAAACAAACAAACAAAAATAAAAACCAAGAAAATGTTAGGTAAGCACACTTCTTGTTGTAAAAGACCAGCTTGCTGGCTTAGAATTTAGCACTCATGTTTTCATAAACAGGGAAGGTCAAACCCAGGGTCCATTTTCTTGTCTAGTAGTAAAAGAAGAATACAAGTCCACACGAAATAATAGATTGCTGTCTAGAGACCGTGGACTAAAATAGGAATTATGTGACACTGTTGGACTCCAGAAGAATTACACTGTCGCTGTTGGAGTCCTGGCCAAATACTTGTGCCTCTGGATCTTAAAATGTTTCAACTTAAAATTTGGAAATAAATACGTTAAGTGACCTTCGTGGCTTTAATGTGTATCCCTACAATCCTTCCCTGACTAGATTGCACACCCATAGGGACATGCGTGCTCAGGACGCTTTCCGTGAACAGCCTCCCCAAGACCATGCAAGCAAATGTCCTTGGTATAGAGTCACTCATGCGTAGAACACCACACTGCACTGAAACCCCGTGACTGGAAGGCTGACCACGGGGGTCAAAACTCCCTTGCACAGTTTTCCAGCTATGTGGCTCTATACAAGTTATTCAACCTCTATACAACCAATTATTTCTCTTTGGGTAAAATGGCAATAATCCTATTACAATTATAGGGGAGTGGATTTATAAAATTTTAGTGTACTAATAAAAAAGGGAATTCGTGTCCTAACTCATGTGATGCACACAGCTCAGTGTCCTGGCACATGCTAAACATATGGCAAAATCTTCCTTAACCTAGTTACCAACTGTGGAGGATAGTGGAATCCCACCCGACTTGAGGTCACAGAAGGCCAAGGTTAAAGGGGTCTGAGAGATCTTCCATGCAGTCGACACTCACTTCTTTCTTTGACTGTTCACCCTAATTTTACAAAAAAAAAAAAAAAATTAAAGCCCATTTTCTCAAAAAACATGTTCATCTTTAGTTTCGCTTTGTAATGCATCAAGTACTCTTGGATGGATTTCTGTACAAGGCTGATCTTACTTTTTGGTGCCACCAAGTGGCTGAGTTTAATGGCATACAGATAACTTCTCCAGGCAACACCCCAATTTTCAATATAATTAGATCTGTTTTCAATCAACAGCTCTTCAACACTCCAAGTAATGGTTAACACTCTCGGTTACACAGAGAAAACATTATCAGTGACTGCACAGAATGCTGGAAAGAAACAAAACTATCCGTGGGAAAGGGTAGCAGGGCAAATGTTGACATTGGCCTAGCTTTAGCATTTCCTTGGTGTTGGAAAACATGGTTATTCTGAGTTTTAAGGAATTCTCATCTGCTCCTCTGGACAAGCAGAATATTTTTATAACAGAGAAGCACATGATTGTGACTGAATGCCAAATGGTCACTACTAAGAACAGTATTTGGCTAGAAATTATGACCAAAGCTGTATATAACACTCAAAAGACAAAAATCTGTCAAATACATGTGTAAATAAAAATTTGGCCAAAAAATGCAAGTTTAATGCTAGCATTTTTATTAGTCAAATTTTAAAAGGCAGGAGAGCTGGGAAATGTGGCTCAATGGTAGAGCATGTCTTAGCATGTGTGACGCTCAGAGCTCAATCCCCAGAACCATAAAATACATACATGCATGATACATGCACACAGGCAGAGAACAATGTCATTTGTCAGCCATCTGTGCCACTTTACAGTGAACAGTCACCTCCAACTGTGCATGTAATAAATTTTAACCTTTTTATACACAGCAGAATGTAGTTCAGGAAAATTAGTTTTGGAAACATGTTTTCTATGAGCAACCATGTGCTTTGAATTCAGAGGTTTAGAAAACATAAAACATCCTTCAGCAATTAATGAAAAATTATTAGCAGTTTTTTTGTTGGTCCAAAAATACCCTGTTAAAAGTTCATGTATTCAGAGGCGGGCCTTTGAGAGGTAATTAGATCATGGGGAGCTAAACTGGTCAATTTATTGAGGAATCACCGAGGAATTATCATGATTGTGCTGTGAGAAGGTGGCCTTCAAAGCAGATGCGCCTGCAGGGGCGTGGCCTTCGAAGGTGGCGCTCCTTCCGGCTCTACGGCTGTGTTCCGCTTCATGGCTTCGTGGAGGATTACAGCTTGCTTAACAGCATACTTTGGCCAGGATGCTTCCACCTTGCAGCCAGTTTACCATGGGTGTGGTGAGCACTTTGTCCAAGGAACGCAGAGGTGACTAACACAGCAGTCTAGAACAATCAATTCACCAATCTTTTGTGTAAAGTTCCAGTCTCTGTGGAATAAATATTATAAGAAATGGTCTTAGCATTTCTTAGTACCATGTTGTTTTAATGTTTTATTAGCAAAAATATTATGCATGTGAGGTACTACATTTTTCCCTAATAATGTCTTTTCCTCATAATCTTTAGATTTCTTAGTCTAGATAAAAGATCATTCACCCTGGATGATGTTGAACACAATTATGGAGGTCGTTTTCATGTGTAAACTTTTAAAAGTAAAAATTCTGACATGTTTCTTAAAATTCTACTCCTTGAAATGAAAAAAATGCAGAGTTTTTTTTTTTTTTTGAAGACTCGAAGTCTAAATAGAATTAAATGACTAAAATTCAGTTATAGTTTCTAAAGATTAGGCTTTTAAAATATAAATGGCAGTGTAAGAAAATTATTGAAGACCAGGATTATGATAAAATCTTATAAGATTCTATATTGTATTATTGTTTACATTTTTAACATTTTTCATTCAAAAAGTAAATAATGATCTCTTTATAAGGCTATCCAACTAGTAATTTAGATAATTGAAGTTAACTGCCAATCAAGTCCTCCATTTATTTGTTCATCTTACTTACAGTCTATACTAACTGGTACATAAGGTACATAAACACTCTACAAATTCCCATTAATCTGAAGAATTTTCATCTTGCAATAATACTTCAATCATTTGATAGAATTTAAACATACGGCTGATAAAAAGTTTTCAAAGTTACACTTAGAATGCTTACAGCGTCTGAATGTGAATGTAGATATTGACAGTAAACCCAAATGGCAAGCTTTGTTCACACTACTGATGTTGACATGTTAGTGGACAATAAAAATTATGTCATGACATTTTGCTGGTCAAAAGTATAAAGATGCCACAAATGACAATAAGGTGAGCAATTAGTTACTTGGCTTCGAGGCCAAAGTGAGAGCAAACTGAAATTACACATTTGACCCCAGTCGCGGCCAAAACTCATCTTTGGCACATTTGTTATTGTCTCCAGGAACGTGGTGCAGGGAAAGCACCTGTGCCGCAGAAGTTGTTGGGCTGATTCCAGTCTTATCTCTGATTTTTTCTACCTGCTTGATTGTGGTCAGGTTATGTAAGTTCTCAGGCCTCGCTTTCCTCATCAGTGAAACAGAAACAACGAACCCAAAAGACTGAGTAAGATGTGAACACGGAGCTCTGAGCTCAAGGCCTAATCCATCCCCCAGTCTACACGCTCACTGACATCATCATCGTGAGTTCCAAGACCATGACATCTACTTTGAGGGGTTGTGAGAACTATAGATTGCCAACAAGCAACACCTGAAACACTCTGTGGCCACTGAGTGATCAGTGCCTGATACTACTTAGGCACCTGTACAACTCGGAAAATGTCTTACAGGTACATCTGTTTTTAGATTCAAAGTAAATATAAATAATAGGTGCATGCTCAGCTAAACTGGGCATGTTGCTCCATCCGTGACCCAGTGTCCTGGCCTCCTCCCCACACACAGGGAATTCTGCACCTTATATGTGTTAAAGAAGATAGGCCTCACCCCTTCCAATAGAAGCTAAACACTCAAAACTGCTGTTGATGTTTTGAAAGCTAAGCTGAAACACGTGTATTAAACTCAAAGAATCAGCTATGCTCACTTGATACCTTTTCTGTTTACATGTGGTGATGTAATAAAGCAGGAAATCATGCTGCGGTTGGCAGGAAACATGAGCAGTCACTTTCCAGGTACAGCCACAGGCCATGACATCCAAGGGTCGTTGGCAGTAGCTCCAGCGGTCCTCACCAGAACTGGGCTACAACAACGTGAGGTGGGTAGTGTTCCTTTCTTCTTGATTGTTTTCCAAACCTAGTATGTCAGCTTTCCCAGCAAGAACTTTATTAATCAGACTAGGAGTAAAGCACACTTGGTGCAAAGCCCTGGCTGGAATAGAAGTAGTCTAGGGGAACAACTAGAGTATTGCTTTGAAAAATCCTAAAGCAAGAGCCTGGAGTGATAAGACAAGGTACAGAGGCAGACAGCAAGCAGCCAGAACATTCAAGGCTTGTGCCAAGCTAAGAGCTTCTATGCAGGAAAGGAAGTCATCAACACAGTCAAGAGACAGGCTCTGAGGTAGGACAAAGTACTCGCAAACCACACGTGTGATAAGGGGTTAATAGTCACGATGTGTAAAACAGTCAGGCAACTCCAAGGCAGAATACAGACATGAGAATGAGCAAAGGACCTAGACAAACATTTCTCAAAATAATGATGCAGATGGCTGATAGGTTTATGAAGAAATATTCAACTTCACTAGTCATTAAGAAAATGTAAATTAAAATCCCCAATGAGATACCGTCACTAGCCAGCGAGGGTCCTTGCTTCAGTGATAATGGAAATTAAAACTGAGAGAATCAGCATGAATCTTACAGGCAAAAGTTTTAATTGGAAAATAAGAGAAAATTACACTTTAGTTTGAGAAACTGAAAGCTCAAGGGGGCACGGAGCTGGCCGAGATCAAGCTGCTCTTAATGAAGGAAGGGAGAGAAACAGGCAAAGTCCTGCCTGAAGAACTGGAAGGGTACCTGTCGGAGGCGTAGCAGCGGGTGGGCCTGCTCACAGAAGAATGGGCCCAGTTTTTAAGAATTCATTAGGGTGAAGTAAAGTCTGGTTGACCAGTATCTGCATTCTGCTTTTGTATTTATTTATTTATTTATTTATTTATTTATTTATTGCTTGTAGCATTTCTGTTGTTTTGTTTAGGGGTTGAGTGGTTGGTTGGTTGGGTTTTTTGTTGCTGTTGTATTGACTTGGGTTCTGGTGGTGTTGTTTTGGGGTTTTTTGAGACCTGAGCTCACTAGATTGGCCTCGAAATCATGGCAATCCTCCTGCCTCAGCCCTCTGAGTGCTTGAATTACAGGTCTGCAACACTATGCCAAGCTTACGTAGTACTGGGCAATTGAAGCCAGGGCTTTGTGCTTGCTGGGCAAGTATTTTTAACCGCTGTGTTTTTCCTCCAGCCCTCACTTCTGCTTTTGTAAGAAGGCTGCAAGAGTAGTAATTACTGCTTTGAGGGGCCAGTTCTGTCCCCAGAAGAGCACCATTTTCGCTCAGAAAAATCCCAGTGTGGTGCTGAGGGTGGAAAGACAATTTGAGTGGCTCTGGGAACCCGGGAAGATGGGAGGAGCAGAGTTCTAGGTATCTGCATGGGTCATGACGGGACAGCCTTGGTGTCTACGTGTGGTCTCGTGCCCTTCCTGTCAGGTGCAGCTGCCCTGCTCTGCTTCCAAGCACCATGAATTAAGCAGCTCTATTCTGCCACGCTGTTCCATCACGATGCGCCTACCTGGGAGCCCAACAACCACGCGCTGAGTCCCACAGAGCTGTGAGATAAATTAAACCTCCCCCTGCCCCCCACTTTAAGTTGGGGATATCAGATATCATGTCCTAGCAATGGGAAACTTGACTATAATCTTAGTTTTGTGAAGCTTTATCCAAACCCAAGAAGACTGTGTATGGAGGGCGAAGGAGACTTCGGGGCATAGTGAATATCTCTGTGGATCTATCTCAGTATTCCCAGTCTTGAAGGGAGAGGAGATGGTTTGTGTAAAGCTAAAGTTAATCCACTCCGTTTTGCCGATCTTTTGCCAGACATTCCCTAATGATTGGCATGCTTCTATGCAGAGCTAAGAAGGGGTTTGAGCAGTTTCACAAATGAAGTTCAAGCTGACAGAGTTTTCTAGAGGAACAGAGTCAATAGAAAACATATGTGTAATTAAGGAAGCAGATTTATTACGTAGCTTTCCAGAGTCAGAGTCAGGGGAGTCGACACTGGCCACCTGCACAGTAGAGAGCTAGAGGAGCCAGGGCCTGACTAGTCAAAGAAGGTGAAAGTGCAGGTCAGAAGAGATCGGTGGCGGACCATCCGTCCACAGTGAAAGGCCTGGGGGCTTCCTGGAGGGCCGTCGGCGTGAGTCTGCCTCAGAAGGAGACTCAGTGCTGAAGCGGACAGCCACAAAGCTCGCACCGCTCAAGCAGACTAGAGCTCTCCAAAGGGGCACACTTCCTTCTTCTTTGCCTTTTTTATTCTATCCAGAACACAGGCCTACTGGTTGGTGCCAACCACACCTGGAGTGGGCCTTCCCTCCCAGTTTGCTGGTCCACCTGTCAGTCACCACACAGACACTTTGAACTACGTCTTACTAGGCTACTAGGCAGTTCTCACCCAAGTCAGGTTACTACGTCAGAAGTGATGGTCAAAAAGGGACAGGGAGGCATATCTCAATGGTTAGAGTGAGAGAGAAGCTCTAGGGAAGCATGGGGACCCAGTGTTCAATTCCCCAGCACCACCTAATAGCTGGGCATGGTGGTGCACACCTGTAATCCCGGCATGCTGGATGCTGAGGCAAGAGGACTGACATGCATTGTAGGCCAGCCTGGGATACAAAGTGAGACCCTGTCTCAGAAAAAAAAAAAAAAAAGTAATGGCTACAGGCATCTATAAGCCCAAGGAAACAGTCACAGTTTTTTAGAAAAAAAAATGTTTTAAGTCCCTGACTGACTCAGAAGAAAATGCATATCAGACTCTACTGAGTAGCAGGTTAAGGTCCCAGGAATTGCTTGTCCTCGGTCCCTACAGTGACCTCTGTGTCTATATCACTTCACAGCTACTTCTTGAATGGCTATTATCAAAAAAGACATAAGGTAACATATTTTGGTGAAAGTGCAGTGGAAAAAAACCTGTTACACACTGCTAAGAGGAAATGTAAATTAGGACAACCATTATGGAAAACAGTGTAAAAGTGTCTCAGAAAACTAAAAATAGAATTACCATATGCTCCAGCACTCCTTCTAGGTGTAGTGAGAGGAAACACAATCAGTATGTTCAAGAGACATCTGCACTGCCAAGTTCACTGTGGCACTATTCCCAATAGCCAGGACACGAAATCAACCTAAGGTTCTGTCAATGGGCGCTCAGATAAAGACAGTATGGAGAGAGAGAGAGGAGAGAGAGAGAGAGAGAGAGAGAGAGAGAGAGAGAGAGAGAGAGAGAGAGAGAGAGAGTTTAGCCATTAAAACAAGAAGGAAATCCTGCAATTGCAAAAACAGAGATGAACCTGGGAAATTGTTAACTGAAATAAGCCAGACATAGAAAGGCAAATTTTGCATGATCTCACTTATATGTCAAATGTAAAAATAGATGAACTCTTAGAAGCAGAAAGTAGAAAGGTAGTCACTGTAGGCCTGGCTAGGGTGGGCAAACTGGAAGATGTTGTTCATGTTTTATTAGCTAATCTGAACCCATTTCCTTTAGGGGGGCAGTGCAATGTTGGGGGTGATTATAGAACAGGATCTATCACCTTTTAGGACCATTCTCTGTTATAGAAAATAAAGTCATATCATCTGGAAAAAAAGAATTTCATTAGTTAGAAAGATTAATTTCTGAAGAGCTAGCTAATTAGATGTGTTTATGTAGAAAAGAATCAATTTTTAAAATAATAATCTCAGTAGTTGCACTGACTGCACTGGCTGCATTAGTTGCTGGAGATGCTACAGCAAAGCACCACAAACCAGTGACCTAGCAGAAATATTTTTCTTTCACATCTGTAGAAAAGCAGAATTTTGAAATAAAAATGTCTAAAGGGTCAGGCTCCTTCTCCAGACTGTAAGAGAGCACCTTTTCTTAACTCTTTCTACCTCGCAGCAGTTTCCAGGCTCCTTGGCATTTCTTGGCATAAGAATGAATACTTCCACTCTGATACCTACCTCCTTCTTCATACATCCTTTTTTCATACATGTGTTAATGGGGAGGGAGGTATTGGAAGAGTCTGGGGTGTGTGTGTGCATGTGTGTGCACATGCACACAAGCCTAAATCTTCTGGATAAGGTATTCTTTTGTGTGTCTATGTGTATATTTATGGCTTCTTAAGAGGACAACAGTCGTTGGTGTAAGAATTCAGTGTATTCCAGTATGGCCTTATCTTCATTTGATTATGTGTATGAAAAGCCTATTCCCAAACAAGGTCACATTCAAAGATATTAATACTAAAGATTAGAATTTCAACATATCTTTGAGGGGGCGCCACTCAATCAAAAAAAAAGTGATATTCAGAAATGACAAATTCATGAAAGTGGTATAAAGTACACTTTCGGAACTCGGAAAATAACACTGAATTGGAATGCAGGATGCATGCAGGAACAAGACACAGGTCCAGTTACAAAGACCCAGCAAACTTCAGATTGTCCAAACACTGTCACCGGTCACAGTGCTCCAACATGTGACAGCACATCGAGCCTTCTAACCGTAACAAGCACATCTGAAAAACTTCCCATAAAGAAATGAGTTAAAATATTGGTGCACACTCACAATCAGTGCTGTTGACATCTGGAGGCCCCACAGTCAGGATATCACTCTCAGCTCCCACGCTTCTCCTCACTGGTGTCTTCAGCCAGAGCTAAATTCCAGCCAATCTCTTCAGGCAAAAATGACCATCCGTGGACGCTGGCAAGGCTTCCATCAGTCTGGGCATTATTTCTCAGAACCTGGTTTTACCCTTTGATGTCATTAGCCCTCGGATATCTGTCTCCTCCCAAGTACACAGAGGCTTATAGTTCAACATTTAAATCAATTTCAGAAAGTGATTTATTCCATGCTGACCCCAATGAACTCATTCTGCAAAAATGGGAGTGGAGGTTAAGAAGAGGCTTTTTTCATTTAAAAGATCACAACAGAAATGGTCACTATTTAAAATTTAACTAGAAAGTCTAGGGAGAAAAATAGTAATAATAAATTTCTCCAGTGGTTTCATGAAATCTTAAGATGTTTTGAATATTCAGAAGGTTTTCCTGTCCCATTTGCTGAAGTAATAAAGTGTGAAGAACAGTAAATCGGATTAGCCATGCTTGTCTAACGTTCATCTACAGTAAGGAAAGGAAGGAATCGAACATCGCAATCACTCTTCTTCCCTGGGCTTTTAAAGAGAAAATATACTTCAAGCTCATTCAGCAAACAGGGACATTCAACTACTTTGAGAAATCATTTAGGAAAGTTCTGGCCAGTGACCAAAACAAAGCACTGTTTCTGAGAAGCACCGAAAGCTCTTTACTGTAAGATCCAGGCTTCTGAGCTGTTGGTGAACCACCTGGTGTTCAGACCAACGCAGGAATGCAGAAAGTCGTTTCCATGGAGACAAGGCTTTCCTCCTGGCAACCGTTTCTCCCGCACCTCTCCTCTTTTTCCACTATCATAAGTTTAGGTAGAATTTCTGTGAAGAGCAAGGATGGTGGTGCAGCCAGCACTGTGTGGTTGTTTGCCAAGTGCTCCTAATACATGTCAATAAACGGAGAAGCTCCTCTGCCACCACGTGAAGATGGCCACAGGCCCATTCAAATCCACTGAAATCTCACATGTGAAATCGCACCCTTAATAGCATGATATTTAAGGCCTCAGTATATGAAGAGAGTTTTCTAGATCAAAGATCAATGACTATACCTCAAAGGCCAAATCCGGTCACACGTTTGCCAGTGAAGTTTTATTGGCAGGAAGCCACACTTGTGCGTGTCTGTACTGTCTACAGATGCTTGTGAGCCCCAGTGACAGAACTGAACTGTTGATAGGAGTGACAGCAACCGTACAGCCTGCTAGAGTGAAAATCATTCCCCTCGGATCTTTTATAGGCAGAGTGTAGAGACGACGTTTGCCAATTCCTGTTCCAAATGACGTGGAGACAACATCTGGTGAGACTGCAACAAGGAGAAGTGTGGGAAATAAGGAGAACTTAGGCTAAACAAACGTCGCTAAGAATTCCTGGGAGTGTCTGAGGATCGAAGTGGACGAGGATCCGTAGATAAAACGAGGCTTAAGAGATAGAAGCATGAAAATGTGCAATTTTAGAAAGGTGAAGAGGCCTTCCCGGTAAGTAGGGAGCGAGCAAGCGGTGGGTGGTGAAGACAGAGCTGCCAGCACTGACATCTAGGCAGCCCACGAGCCCCGCAAAGGACCGTGCCGACACGGGGCACTGCTCTCAGAGTGAGCACAAGCTCCCCTGGTAGCAGACGAGGACATGTGAGTAGCAGAGCTGAGGCTGGAGCTAAACACATGTAGCTTCTTGAATGCCAAGCAAAAGAAACGACGTTCTGCTGGAAGGCATGGGCACGCCAGGAAACTGGGAATGGATCTGATCAAAGCTTTACCTAAGACAATTTTTAAAAAAAATCATAGGAAGCATAAGCTACAGAAAAAGAAATGGAGACAGAGGGAAATAGCTAATGATGTCATCTATGCGATGCTTATCACGTGCCAGGCCCACTCCCTCAGCAAGTGACATGAGCTAACGCACTTCCTTGCCCTACAACTCCATGAGATAGTCTGCCACGATTACCACTTCACTAACGAAAAATGTACGGTGAAGAGAGGCCCAGGGTCCCACCGGCCAGAATCTGCAGGACCCAACTCGAACACCGAGGATCTGGTTCCAGAGTTGAACTTGTGTAGTCTTTAACAACGCGATAAGATTATTATGAGCGTAAGACGAAGGTAGTAGGAATTCACTTAGACTTGTTGCAATCACATACACGAGCATTTCCATAAACGGATTTGATGAATAGATGATGAACAGAAGAAATGAGCCAACAGGAAACAAGTACAAAGAAACGGGAAGGAAGGACATCAGGGGCACGCCAGGTCCAACGTGAAAAGTCAAGAAAGAAGGAGGTGCTGAACAAGACTCTCATACTGCCCTGAAGAATGGCTAAAGTGGTAACAATTGATATACAAAAAATAGACGGGAAAAATCAGCATGGGGGTGAGGTGGCAAGTTATATGGAAGATTGGACACGTGGCAAATGTGGCGAGATGGCAAAGCACTCGAGGAGAGCCCCTGCCAACGCAGGGGAGTGTGGCGGGAGACACATGGGGACCGAAGTCAGGGCCCCAGCGGCAGTGGCTGGGCTGCCTAGAAGTGATGGAGACATCCTATCCTCCGGGAGGCAGAGGCAGGAGGGTTGCTGTGAGTTGGAGGCCAGCATGGGCTACACAGTGAGTTTAAGACCAGGGACCACAGAGTGAGACCGTGACTCAAAGTAAAGTGATAGAGATGACGGTGTGTGCCTCACACTGATAGAAAAAAAATGAAGTTATCGTCCCTCATGAGATGAGCAATACACAAAATGAAGAAAACTACTGGATGATGGATGGCACGGCGTAAAATTGGCCTAGTGAGATGAACATGAGGGGGCTCAGGAAAGACGGAATATCCATGGGTATCCGTTTATGGAGGCTCTGAGCGTGCACTCAATAACCCCAGCGAGGCTGCAGCCATGGTGTAGCTATCCTTACAGTGGAAGCTCCAGTGACAGAGGAGAAATGGATTACAGAAGGACACAGCCGGAAACTCGGAAAGCCCAAGCTGACACCCAACTCTGCCACTCCCAAGCCATACTCCAAACTTTATCCTGAGTACAGAAGGGCTCTTCCACAGGCTTCCGGAAGTTGTCCCAGAGCCATCAGACGCTGACAGATTCTGCAAACGATTCTCAGATCCTTGATCTTCACGTCACCTTCAGGGATATGCCTCTGTAACTTTTTAGAGTCGGACAGCCCCGGCTGTTACCACTAAAAATTCTAATTTCAGATATAGGTCAGTTGAAGAAGAAAATCTGGAGAGATATGCTAAACATTCCTAGTTCATTGGCAACCCCCAACTCTGATTTCTTCTTCTTCATTGTTCTGGTTTGTAGTTTTGCCGGGGGTACCCCTTGCTCAGGCACACCACGGGCAAATGGTATAATGGGTCCAAGATGCAGGACTCCCAGAAATCGCATGTCCAAATCCTCAATGTTTAATGTAAAGGCCTATTTTATATATTTGAAATAACAATGATAAAATGAATTAGTTTGCTTTCAAATATAGATAAAACAACACTACATATAATAAAAGACTAACAGGAAAAAGATACCCAAGAAGTTATCTGTCTCTGAATTTATACTATTTCCTCATTGGCCCTGTTTACCTCAAGGATGTAAACAAAGTTTGAGTTTAACTTTCACATTAAAAGAACTTTGCAATTACATCAATTCTCCTAAATATGTCTATTCTGATTCTTTCTCCTTTTTTTTTTCTCCAAACAAATAACCAATCTCATAGGTTTTATATAAGCAATTTTTGCCTTTAATCCTTTCTTTCATTTTGCGGTGGAATCACATCAACACATTGTGTATTTCAAATAAAAAAACTTCTTCCCGTGAATTTCATTGTTGACGCCGCTAAGGAAGGAATTTAGGAAAACCTCTTCAAAAGCTGCAACTGAAGATCCAAATGCTTAGCAGTAAATAAATGAAATCATTGTGTCTACAGACACTTTGAGTAAAAATAATATTATGCAGATTATTCCTTCAGCAAATGAAACAGCAAATGAAACCCAGGAAACAGCAAATGAAACCCAGGAACAGAAAATCCTTAAGCAAGCAGCTCGCTCAGTGCTTGAGATGCAGAGCAGGTCTGCAGTTCCTCGTCAATCTGAGACCTTTGCATGCTGTAAGGAAATGGATCAGGCCATGCAAAATTGCAAAAAGCATCTGGCTTGGCCTTTCTTGAACTTCATTACCCTTCATAGGAAACAGACCTTCCAGGAAGCAAAACTCCTTTTTATCCTTTCCTAACTCTGGTATGTCGAAGACATCACTGCCAGCTACAGTGTGAAAGGCTTCCCAGGGTGGCATGCAAGAATATTAATACACTTCTTAGCAGTCACTGTAGTTCTTGCTGTTTAATGGCAGTTACCCTAAAGGAGGTGGATTAATAGGGGACAAAGGCAGGGACAACAGAACAAGAAGGAACATTATAAAAACAATCTTGGGCCTATGGGACAAGACACGTCCCTGCCGCAAATGCAAACGGCAATATGAAAGGCTTTGAATCCGTGCTGATTCTATAAGATGATTCTACTTGTCTAGGCCCTGTTTCCCTCTTGAAAAGATGGATAATAGTTTTGCGAGAGACTCAGATTCTCTTTTCCTATAGGTGGTTTCAACTCTGAATCTAGCATCCACCTGTATTCCTCCTGAGACTATTCGGGGTCCCCTTCTTGGGGTGACCGTCCCTGACACCCCATCCAGAATTACACCATACTTTTACCTGGGCTCCTACAATGTTACATAATCCACTGCTGGTTCTCCTACTGTTCTACCAGCATTGATCAACACACCTTCACTTCTAGACTATGAATTGCTACGGGCAGGCACCTACCTCTCATGCTCTAACATAGCCCGCAGTTCGTGGACACCTTCCCAGGCATTCTCAAAGCCCTGAAAACAAGCATCCATTCTCCCCTCCTGTAGTGGGTTATACAGCGTCCTTCAAAATTGCATACGTCCCCAAACCTCGGAACGGGCTCTCATTTGGAGAGAGTCCGTACAGATATGACTAGGGTAAGGACTGACACGGGAACATACTAGATTACAGCAGGCCTTAATCTAACGGCAGTGACTAGATAAAAGAGAGGACTGGGGACACCCAGGAAAGAAGACCTTGTGAAGGAGAAGGGAAAGGTCATAGTGCGATTCCACACCAAAGAACACAGCCACCAGAAGCTGGAACAGGCGAGAAAGTGTCGTTACCTCCGTTTGGAGGGAGCATGGCCCTGGACTCGTGGTTTCGAGCTCTCAGCCTCCTACACTGTCAGAACAAATTTGTGCTGTTCACAGGCAGCAAATGTGGTGATCAGCGACAGCGGTCCTGGGAACTCTTGTACTCGCTTTCCTGGAGACCAGCTTTCTACCTCTCCACACGGCTTATCTTCTAAGTAGCCATGTTGAAATCACCAAACTCTGCTCCCCAGCCCCACTTCCAACTCCTCCCAGGGCTGGGCACAGATCTCAGCTGGGCCAAACATTTCTTCTTTAAGACTGTGGGACCCAGAGGGAAACACTCCTCTGCTACTCTGCTGCTTCACTCAAGTTTCTGCCCAAAGATCACCTCACAGGCAAATTTATGGACACTTTGTTGGGATTATGATGACTCGATATCCTTTATTCTCACTATTCTTCTTTATAGCTCTTGTTTCTGACATCATAGGAGTTGTACACCTCATTCTTCTTTTTGCCCCAGTGATTTTTTCGTGACAGTGTAGCCTCTGTGAGGAGTGGGCACTTGGGCTACTTGGTTTACTACTGTATTTCCAGCCCCTAACACTGCTCCTCACCCCTAGTACTCTGGGACAAGATAGAAGGAGCTGACCTGGAAGGAGATGTCCTGTGAACGCCACGAAGAGCAGAAGCTTCCCGGCAGAGTTCCAGGGTCCTGTTTCATTCAGTCTTTCCCAAAGCCTGGCCTTATCTCTGCCTTTGATGTAGTTGGTCACGCATTTCAAATGTGCTCTTCTAAACTGAAGCAGGTCCAATTGGCTTATTTATAACTATATGGTAAAACAAAACAAAACAAAACAAAAAATCCAGCACACATGGTACTTGGCAGGCGCTCCAAATAAGAGGATAAAACCTGTAGGGCTAGGCGCATAAACTAACTAACTGACCCAACGTGACGCCTGTACTAGGGTTAGCTTTAGGAGTGACTAGTGAGATCTGAAAGGTGGAGAATGTATTTGCTACCTTCTGAATTTATCTTCTTAAAACTAGCTTGAGTGTCTAAAATTCAATCATTAAAGATTATACAAACACTCCATTAAATGTAAATATTCCTGGAGAAAGAGAAACTTTTGCCAGGCATTATTTTAAAAGCTATTATAAAACCAAGCTACACTTTATAAGGTACTAATTAGTTGACTTGTTAAAGGGCATAAACAAAAATCGCAATTAAATTGGATTGGAGAGTAACAAAGATTAATTTAAACTACTTCCTTTGTATTATCTTCAGGTGATCTTTTACTCCTGGGGAATTATAGATTTTATACTCATAGAAAACTATTGGCATTGAGAGTTCAGTGAATGGTCTTACTCAATGCACCTCTTCTACCATATGATTCTGTAACTCCTGCCATCAAAAAGTTTGGTCTGGTTGCTTCACTGCTTGGATTTGAGCTGCTTTGAGTCTCGCTTTGATTAAACGTAACAAGGTACTCAGGTCTCAAATAGTCCTCCCATTTTCACTATTCCTTGGAAACCCACCCCTTCCACAAAAACATAGTACCCTGCTGGAAAATGAGATAAGTGCCTCATTGTTCCCACCCCATCCTGAGCAGCAGTTACAGGGCCAAGGTCACCCTCCTTCATCCTGCCAGCCACAACTGACCTCCAGCCAATCACAGGCACATGAGTGATTTTAGCCAAGCTAAGATCAACCTGGCCACTTACATAAATCAATAAATAAATGTATGTCTATTTCCAAATTCCCTGATCTTTGGAGTACCTTATCACACAACAATAAAATGTCAGTGTGCCCTGGAAATCTCAAATCTGAAAATGTGCTGTTTTCCAAAACCACCTGGAAGTCTTTGATTTTGATACCATCTTCTATGAAATTTACACTTGGAATTTGGACTTTCCAGGTTGCCCCCACCCCCACCCCCCTTCTTCTTACGCTTCAGCAGCACCATGCCACAGATTGTGACGGTGTCCCCGGGGACTGCCTCACAGAAATCCTCACAGCGTGATGGGAACACATCCGCACTGCAGGTCAAGGCTTCATCTTCTCTGCCGCGCCCCTTCCTAGGCACAAAGGAGTCACCTGGGGACCAAGCATTCCAAAACAGACAGGGTGGGGGTGGGAGGAAGCGGGGGCTGGAGCCAACGTGCACTTGGGGATGGGGTGCAGTGAAGAGTTACAGTGGAGGCTGGGAGAACGAGGGATGGAAACTGGGCTGCAGGAAGTGAAAAGTAACAGTGATACAGGGCTTGCCTGCCTTTTTCTTGTTTCTTTTACCGCTGGATCTAAACAAGAGGGTAAGTAGTAGGGAAGCTAATACAGCTTTCCTCCTCCTGTTCATCTCTTTTTGTACCTACCAAGTTAGAAGACGACGAGAAGGCTGTCCCCTGGGAGGGGCCAAGTCTCCTTCCTTGTCTCTTATTAGCGCCATCACTCACACAGTAAGAGAGGGACGTGGAGGCTGTTTGGACACACGGAGGATTCTTCTAGACCAATTGGTGAGCAGCCTATCAACCACACAGGAAAACTACTGGACAGTCTAGCTCCTGTGGCTTACGGCAAGGTCTTCACCTTCCTAACCAGTGAGGGCCGGTGTCTCCTGGAACCCTGGTACATGTGCATCAGCTTAAAGAGCCAGGACCATCTTCCCTGGGAAAACTGGGAGAGTCTTTTTCATTTTTTATTTTGAGAATGAAATCTGAAATCATTGTCAGTAACCTGTTCTAAAAAGTATCCTGGTGGGACAATTTTTATGACAATATGATGTCATTTTCTTCCTCTACTTTCCTTAGAGATACTTTGCAGGTCAAAGGGTCAGATTAACATTTGTCCAGGGTAGATGTTACTTGCAAAAACAGCTACTGTTTTCCTAAAGCTTCAGTCCTTAAAAATGCCATGTTTCCCAGGGTTCCTGGAAGCAAAGGGGAAATGAAGCTTAGGGACAGAAGATAAAAAGGAGAAAGAAGTCAAAGTTGGCAGATCCTGGCCAGGAGAACCCATGCCCATCCTGTATCCTACCAGTCCTGACAGTGGCACAAACTTAGAACAGTACAGGATGTACCTGTAAATGGCTAGTTCTCAGCAGAAGTGGTCACTGTCTCAGGAAAAAAAAAGAAAAAAAATTCCCAGGCCTCTGTGTAGAAATCAAGAGGTAAATGTTGGGGACAATAAAGGGCCTTGATAATGGGAATGCCACCAGAAACTGCTGTGTTACAGGCTGGAATTCTAGTTCATCGGGGTTTGATGAATTCTGATGTGACTTGGAGAAGAAGCAGACGCCATGTAGGCTACTGAATCTCTGGTGTAGTTAAGTGCAATTAAATGAAAATCAAGACATGGCAACATCACATGAACCTTGATTTGTGGGTTGTGACTTATACCCCACCCCCACCCCCGTGTGGATCCAGCCTGCCCTGCACCTTAACTAGATGCAAACATTAGCTCCTCACACCACACGCTACGCTTTCACTCTTCAGAATCAGAAGAGACCTTGCAAACGTTCAGGTCTCCATTCTGTAAGCTTTCAGCCAAACCCTGGCCGCTATAGGGTAGTCATATCGCAGGGGTGTGCTGGAGGGCTCACTCGGACCAGGCCCTTCTCCCCATCAGGAGAGAATGAGGTAACAAACATGTAGAAAGCAACAGGGAAGAGGGAAGCACTACGAAGCAGTAGATGAGGTTCTGAATTTACAGAATTGATAACGATGGTCTTCTTTGCCTCTGGAGCTCTGTGTCATGTGTAGAATCATGACTGCTTTTACCAAAAGAAAAGAAATGCCTGAGAATACACTAAATATCCTTTCGAAGAATGTTGATCTCATCTTTTGTTTCATCTTGGTAAGATTAAGCAAATCAGGTAAAGCATTCCAAAAATGTACACAATGCCTCATAGAACTTGACAACGTTGTTTTACAAGACAGAAACACTAATTCCTCTAAGTTCTGGTGTCTTAAGGACAAAGTCTATGAAAGAAAAAATCCAGCCCACTCCTCCCTGTCCCTTGTTCTTAGCTCCTTGTAGCAGCTGGTTAGCAGCCCACTTCACACGCAGTAGGTCGTCAGGAAACATAAAGGCCTAGACACAGAAAACCACAATAAAAAGAAAAGAGGCATTTTCTCAAGTCCATGGAACCAGGAGACATACATTTCATTATGTGACTTGACACAGCTACATATGCACACATATTCTTTTCATCTCTATTTTGCCTTTTCTTTCAAAAAAATAGTCATCTTGCAGCGGCTAAAATACGAATCGGAACACCTGTGAGCTCACGCGCCCTGGCGGGCCTGTCACCATTCCCCAGATTTGCCGTCCATCGCTCCAGCTCCCGGCTCGCGCTGCTGGGGACAGCGGGGTGATGGTGGCCCTTCCACAGCCCTGATTTCCACGAGGGCATTGTATATGGAAAATCATCATTCACATGCCATTGAATCTCCTCAGGAGAGGACGGGAATACAGCAGCTCTGGTGACTCAGAAGGAAATTGCTTTTAACTCTCAGATCTCCCGCAAAAGAAACCACAGCTGTAGCTCTTGTTAGAAATACGTGTCAAAGGTGAGAGAGGAAATGATACTGGCATAACTTAACTTTTGATCCTTGGGAATCTTACACCACAGCACACCTTGTACAGGAGATCCCAGACATCACACACACGAACTGGCCATCTTGCTCCAAGTCTCTATGGTTGACTCTTCTAAGTCAGTGTGTCCTTGACTTTTATACACTGCTAAGTGGTCAAGGTAAAAGTTGGTGGTGCGGTGCTGCCTCACAGAACCAGGCACAAGGACACCCCAATTCTCTGCCAGAACATGTTAGCTTCAAAGGCTTTCTTTTCTTTCTTTTGTCCTTCTTTTTTCTTCCCTCATTGATTTGTTTTGCTTTGAGATAGCTGGTTATACGGCACACTGTGGCAAACTGCTAATTCCCGGGAAGGTGAAGAGGAAACATTTAGGCACCAGACGCTTAAGCCGAAGAAAACAACAAATAAACAAAACCAAAAACCAAAAACCATCATGGGGGGAAACAGCAGGAACGAGGTTCACCAAAAAGGAAGTCCAGAGCAAAGACCACACCTTCCTACGCATTACCATGTCTCTAAACCCGTCTAGCCTGCCCCATCTCAGGCTGCAAGATCTTCCCTGTCCCTCATGTATACTCCCCGAAAACTTAAAAATTACCAGCCATCTGCAAAGCTATCCATAAAAGCCATAAATTTTAATCTAACACACGCTACCCAGAAAGTTTGTACATTACACATTAAACAATCTTCATAGAGTAGAATATGACATACTTGCAAAAGA
This sequence comes from Ctenodactylus gundi, assembly GCA_004027205.1. Taxonomy (NCBI): domain Eukaryota; kingdom Metazoa; phylum Chordata; class Mammalia; order Rodentia; family Ctenodactylidae; genus Ctenodactylus; species Ctenodactylus gundi. The sequence continues at coordinate 130,403 of PVKB01000592.1, read as the reverse complement.
GATTTAAACTTTTATTTGAATAATTCTTAACAAAAATATATCAGTAGTTCTCTTTTCTGTAAACTGTAAGAAAAACTGTTCATTTTTATGTCAAGATATTAGTTAAGTAGAAACACGCTTACTTGTATTTTATTTTACTTTCAGAATTAATTTAGGTTTTGAGATGTTGAAAAGTAATAAACGGCTCATAAGAAACAGTATTTCATGTCATCCAGTACTTTATGAAAGACAACCTAATCTACACTTGAGTTGACAGGTGTGACTTCTACACTATTTATTTTTGCTTTGTTTGCTAAAAAGTAAAAGGTCTTTGATGCTAGAAAACACAGGAAGTGAACAGTATAGAAAGTTATAAGCCTGAGTCCTTAGTACTGGAGCAAAGTCAGATTCTGGATTCTTACCTACAAAACTGAAATAGTCAAACAAAATATACAGCATGCATTTATTCTGAAAATCTTTGGATTTCAATTATTCTATGAAGGAGAATTGACTAAATGAACTACTGAACTAAAATTAAATGTTTATTTGGTAACCAAATAATGTTTAATGAATTTATATACCTTACAGGTCACTTCTTATAGGAAAATAATGAAAGTAGAAAACCTTTTAAAATATTTAATAATAACTCAATGTAAATATTTCATGCCTGAAATGCAAGGTAGTTGGTCACTTCAATGGTTTTAATTCTTCATTCCTTAATACAGCTCTACCCTTTTCCATGAGACTAAAATTCTTCCCACAAAACTGTACACTTCCCACCTGCCTGCTCCCAGTTCAACAATGTGACTTGCCAGTAAGCAAAATACTTACGAGGTCCAAGGTCCTGCATGCTTCCACGGGCCTTCATCGAGAAAGGGCAGAACTGCACTCATTGAGAATAGACTAGACCACATGAGTGCTCCTCTACTTGCAATGAGATTACATCAAAATCAACTCATTTTTAATTGAGAAGATCCTAAGTAGAAAATTCCTTTAATACATCTGACCTACTGAACATCACAAGTTAAGCAGCACAGTGCACTGTATTGTTTCTTTCCCTGTGTGACCTTATAGCTGACTGCCACTGCCTAGCATCTCAAGAGAGTACTGTACCAAGTGCCACTAGCCTGGGGGGTGGGGGGAAATTAGTTGAAATTTGAAGTATGGTTTCTGACTATGTGTTGCTTTCTCACCATTGTAAAGTCAGAAAAATTATACATTGAACTATCATAGTTGTGGACCTTCTGGATTTTGTATAGGAAAAGAAGACACAAAAAGTCGAGCTGCCTCAGATAAGAAGCTCTCGCCTAGCCCAGCTTGGATCAGAGCCCACAGCCAGCACACGGACATATCAGCAGGCATGACCATTGGAGAGATGATGTCAACTTGAGGCAATCAGGAACCATGCCTGGATTAGGGTTTGGGAACCACGCCTAGATTGGGAATTGAGAACCATCCTAGATTAGAGTGTGAGTGACTTGTGGGCCAGGGAATGAGAGGGCAGCACCCACCCAGATGTGGGAGGCCCCACTGGGAACTGGAACTGTATAAAAGGAAAGACAAAGAAAGATTATTACAGTTTCTTTTTCCTGCGGGAAAGCTCTCACCTTCCCAGCTGTCTACAGACATGGACTTGCTACACGCCGCAGATCATCACAGATTCGTCCCAGTCTTGACTTGCTCCTGTCTACCTGTCCCCAGTCTTCTGTATCTGATCTCCAGTCTCCGCCACTGTTCTTCAAACAACTGAGATCTGCATCAAACTCTCACCAGCTGCCCGCAGTCCCGGATGGGTGTCCTACATCGCAGCTGAGCCGTCAGACACTCCAGCTTTAGCATGAGAAGGCCACCATCTTAGACTATCTGTATGCTCAGATTTGTAAGCCTTCCAAATGGATCCTTTTTATTATAATTTCTGTAAATTCTTCCTTTTGAGAAAACCCAGACTAATATAGCAGGCCAGGCAAGATCAATTAAGCCCAGGCAACTCAATGTGTGTCAGCTACAATACCATACAATTGTTGTGAGATGCTGAATTTTAAAGTGCTTAGTTACACAAGACAGCTAACACATTACACATGTAATTCCCTTTCACATTTACTTCTTGAAAAGTGAAGACCTTTACAGACACAAAAAGTTTTCCTAATCAATACGTAAGTGATTTTCTATCAGCATTTTCATTTTATAGAAAACAACTTCCTTAAGAACCGACATCATCATGTTACATCAGTCACGACTTTGGGTTAGCTGAACACAACGAAAACTAGAGGAGCTACCAAGGTGATGATGTAGCAGGTCCTAGAGACACAGAAGTTGTTAAGAGCTCATCGTCTGTCAAGGTCCTGGTAACACCAACACAAAGAGCCAGGGTCTACACCAGGTGCTTTCCCACACCTAGCTAGGTCACACTTCTTCATAGAACATATTAGCCAGTAAATATCCAATACATTTTTAAAAACTTAAATTTTACAAAGGCCTTCAAAGATTCAGATAGTATCCAATATTTGAAAAAAATCTGTTTTAGACAAAGAAGATGATGAAATTGAAAAGTAGTTATCCCTTAAATTCTAAAAGAAGGCACAGGAAATAATGAGTGCGGTACAGTTTTATACTGAAGGTGCTAAATTTTTTATATAAAATTTTTTATACTGAAGGTGCTACTTTTTTAGCTAGAAATAAATTTTGATCAAATTATCTATTTTCCTTCACAGCTTCTAGAAGTTTTTACCCCCATTTCCCTCAGAATGCTATGAATTCAATGTGTGAGAAGCTGCCATTATTCTAAGAGCAACGGAGTGACTTAAATGAGTATTAAAAAAGATTAATTTTGACAAGCCTCAGCTAATTTCCCGTATAAATATGCTTTTTATATTTAAAATCCATAGTAATTACATCAGTGACAGCATAACAATCTCAGTTATTTCTTGATGTTAATCTTCCTTTGAAGATAAGCCTCACATATTTTTTTTTTCCTGTATAAGTATTCTTAATCCAGCTAAACCTGGATAAATTCAACAGATTTTTTGCAGGTTACTTGCGGGGGTCTTAAATAGGCCTTCTTCCCTTTATGAAAGAAACAATGGGTGACCGTTTTGATAAGAAAATGCAAGTAAAATAATGGTAACAAGTGGCTAAAGGCTCATTGTGCGTTAAACTTAATTCTCACAGTCACCTTATAAACAGATGCTGGTACCGTCTCCCTCTCGCAGCAAAGCGGGCAGAGCAGGGACGGTTTTGTATGATGCCCACGCGACAGATTCAGAACTCAAAGGCAGGAAAGCCAGCGCCAGACTCTAATCACTAGGCTAACTGCCTGGCCAAACCCCGAAAAGCGGAAGGCAGCCTGGGCCCGCCCCTTTCATGCGTCCAGGTCGACTAACAAAAGGAAGCAGTCAGAGCGGCCATCAGAGGAGCTTGCATGTGCAAGGCCATCAGAGGAGCTTGCATGTGCAAGGCGCTAGCACTGAAGACTCCACCTGCAAGGCCATCAGAGGAGCTTGCATGTGCAAGGCGCTAGCGCTGAAGACTCCACCTGCAAGGCCGACAGCGTACTTGCTTCCCACGCAGTAGCTTCTAGCTACGGAAGAGAGTAACGAAATCAAAAAAACACGTAAACCAAAATATAAAGAATACATTCTCAGCTAAAGGGTGCAAGGGGCCTTCCGGAGAAACCGCCCCTGAAATTGAGATTAAGAGATAAATGGGAGTTCACAGAAGTAGAGAAGACCCGCCATTAGCCAGGGCTGCGGACGAGAGAACTGAAAGCCGTCTCTGCGCCGGACGTGCGCAGCAGGACAGAAGGAAGGGGCAGGACGCGCCACTTGGAACACGGTGGAACAGCGTGAGGAAGGAGTCACGCGATTGGATACACATTTTCAAATCAGCCATGAGGTACATCTGGAGTAGGGCAGCGCCTCGGTGTCCTTCCAATTTCCGTCTCATAGGAAGAGTCCCCATCATTTTCCTTTTTCTACAGAAACTTAGGGAGAGTGCCAGCAAATTTTCACAAAGTCCGCTTAGTAACAGTTTTGTCTGTTTTGGTCTCTCCTCTCTTCAAAAACTCACCCCTTCCTCCCTCCGCCCGTCCAGGTTCCATCGCATTCCCTCCTGTTTTCACTCTGTCCTCTCCAGGAAGACGGTCCCCTTCACTCTTCTGAGTCCAGTCTTGTCAAGGTGTCTCACATCCTAATGCTGCCAAATCCAAGGTTAACTTGTCCATGGTTGGTAGTGTTCAAATGGTAGTGCCTACCTCTACCTGAAAGTCCACCTAAGGGTTGGTCTAGCTTACTATCCAGACTCTGTCTCAAAGTCCAGCCTGGCTAGGAAACAAGTCAACTCCCCAAGGGCCAGCGTGGCTGGGAAAACAGGCCAATGTCTCTAGGCCTTAGAGTGACCAAAAGTAACAGCCCAGGCCTCAAGGCAAAAAAATGACAGGCCAGTGTCTCAAGGCCCTAACCCGGCAATGAGCCCTAAGCATCTCTTCCCTCTAACCCCATCATTCCCAACAAAGTCTTACCCCACTTCCCAATAACCCCACCCTCCACCCCAGGTTGAAACAGTGACTCCCCTCTTCGGGGTGCGCTGAAGTCTCACTTCAGACTCCCGATGCGCTCTCACTCTAATCAAATCTTTATTTCTACCCAAGGGGTGGTCTCCAAGGTGGACCCCACCTGGCAGGCTCTGCCTCCTTGCCCACTTTACATCATAACAATGGTCACCTGGCTAAGCCTCTCAAACCAAGTCCATGCTCAGGACCAAACCTCCCCCGAAGGCTCTTCTGCCTCTTGGCTTCTGTGATGACTCAAACTACAAACTCATGCCCACCGCCTAGGTTCAGGGCCTCTGTTCCTGGATCGTCTTCTTTGCTAGGTTCAAATTCCAGTTGGTAGCCTGCCTGGTCTCTTGACTGGTTCCTCTTCCATTCTCCACATCACCCTCTCCTGAGATGATCTCTGTTCAGATGTCAAATGACCCCTCCAACATATATGCTCAACATGACATCTCCCACATTTTCATTTTACATTGAACCTCATGAGTCATGTGGTTAGCCCTTACCCAGTCCATTACTGCTGAACTCACCAAGAGAAATGTTAAAACACAAACCGAAGTGAACTGAGGTGAATGCTGGGGTTTGAGTCTAGAGTGTCCCCCCAAAAGACTCACGTACCTATGGATACTGTGTACGGTTGGAAGGTCGGGCCTGGCTGGAAGGGGTGGATGCTTGACCTAGAGAGGTGTGTGCTGGTTCTGCCCTTCCTCTCTGACCTGGTTCTACTCTGCCATGCTATAAGGACCTTTTTTTTTTCTGGCTCTGGTCTCACCATGTGGTTCTACCATTTCTAGCCGTCCACCTGTGAATGGACTGTAACTGTGAACTAAAATAAATCTTTCTTCCCTATGATTGTAGACGGCAAGGATTCTGTCCCAGCAACAAAAAGTAACTAAGGCAGCGGATTTTTTATTTTGGTTTGTGCTTATTGTTGGTTTTGTTTTTAATTTTTTGTGAATTCAAGAACTTCGCACTGAGATATATCTCCAACCATTTTTAATTTTCTGATTTTTGAGATAGGATCTCACTAAGTCACTTGGTTGCCCAGACTGGGCTCACACTTGTGATCTTCCTGCCTTCACCTACTATGGGCTGGGATTACAGTCCAGCACCACCAGGCACAGCAACATTAAGGGTTGCTGGGTCTTTTTAAGTGATTATTTGAACAAAAAAGAAATTCGTGAACAGTGCAGCAGCTGAACCACCAGGAGAAAAGAAAAAAGAAAATCTTCTATTGGGTACATGCAAAAGTACAGCAAAGAAATTACTTGATTGGTGAAAGATTGAGCTCAGCTTAAAGCCTTTATTTAGACCATTTTGGCGGAAAGCCACTGATACTATAACTAATGCTTAGTTGATTACTGGTGATTTCCTGACTTCAGTTTCATTGTATTTACACAGAAATGCTGGAAGATAGAGCTATTGGTCTAATGACCTCCCATTTCACGATTCACAAACTTGCTAGCACATAAGTTGACGAGAAGATATAGAAGAAAAATCACAATTTTCCCCCAGAAAAAAGCCTACTCTTAAAAATCATAACTTAAGGAGATACAGAATTCTATATACTATCTTCACCTTTAGAGTTACATCCCAAATTATAACTTTAATGCTTATCAGGCGATAAAAGGCGGCTGAATTGACCAGCATTGCTTGGGATGGGATTTCTTTATTATATGTTTTTTTTTAATTCTATTACAAATGTCTAGCAAAGTATCCGATCAAATTTTTGTTTTAAAATGAACATGAGAAATATTCTTATATTTTAAGATATAAAAATTTTAGATTTCATGCCCTTAACGGTTCAGTGACTTGCCAAAGTCTTCCCTTTGAGTCTATGAACATTAAAGCCGCCAACTGACCACTACCTGCCCAGGCCAAAATTTCTTACTAATTTCACTCTCTTTTTTATTTTGTAAAATGTTAAATATTAGAAAATCTGATTTTTAACAGCAGGCTTTTATTGTGATTTTCCTTCTGTCTCTACGCTTAGCTCACGGGTCCTAGAATGGCCCTTTCTCCATTGCTCTATTGTCCTCTGTTGCCCTCTCAGTGCCCTGGACTCAAGATCAAAACGAGACTCAAGTTAGAAGGACAGAATTTAGTTTTAATATTCACTGTGCTCTCAGTCAACCATGTAACCCCAGTAGACTAAATTATGAGTACTTTTTACAAAGAAGCTGAAAACCATGAGGTTAAATGATTTGTTCCAAAAATAAAAAATATAAAGAAATGGAAGAACTGAAGGCATTGATACATTCATCCTCATTTCATAAATAAATCAGATGTGACTTTCATTCCCAAACCTTTAAGTAAGATAGCCTACTCAATTCTTAAATGTATGTAAGATGTAGTTCTCCATGTCTGACAAACGAAAGAACTGTAATCTTCTCTCCTACCAGATCTGACAACAAATATTCCTTCCCAAAAATCCCCTCCATGGCCAGCCATGGGGATTGGCCTTTGGATTCGTGGGTATGTTTGTATGCTTGATAATAAAGAATGTTATTTGTTCCCTGAGTCTCCCACACTTATAAGAATTCCAAGAAAAGGCACTGTATAGGCCTACCCAGGGCTAGAAGTCCTGATTAGTTGAACACATAACCAAGCAAATGTGTCACGGAATACCCTTACACACTTTTCATGTCTGATACCAGCTGCCTCCGCCCCGAGTACCTATTATGTTTCTTCAGCAAAACAGCCCCCACTCTCTTCCACTCTGGTGTCACCTTTCCTCTCTTCAGTGCTCTGAAAAGCGATGACGTTGTACCTTCAGAGGGACATTTACAGATTAGCAGCAACATCTGGCCTGGATGGTGACACAGGATACCTTGATCTGATTTTCTCCACCTCCCTTTTTCCCTTGTCCTCATTCCTTTTTCCCTTTCTGAGGAGAGCCCTCCTGTCTTTTAATTTCAGGGAGGGTTCTGTGCCCCTGGCTTCCTTCTAATCTCTGTCCTTACTTCAAATCTCCCCACTTTTTATGCCATCACCCCAAATGAAAACAGAAAATCACATGCCCTGAATCTCAGGTAAAGACTAGAAGAAAAATAACTAGACTAATCTATACCGTTCATTCATTTCTTCAGTTTGCATTTCTTGAGAGAGCTCATGATTGAAATACCAGCCAACTTCCATTTCTTGCATTCATGTCAGATATGGATAATAGGATGACATAGACAGAGAGAAATGATATTTACAAACTAACAAGGGATACGGAGTAACTCATCTCTGGAAGTGTTGTCAACCTAAATGAATTTCACTTGGCGAAATTTTATACCCTGTGATGTGTAAGGGCAGAGAGAAAAGCAGGGGAGGAACGGATGACGGGAAAGAGAAGTTCACCTAATTCCTGCTCTGTCATTTCTCAGCATGCCGTCAAAGAAAGTGAGAAAACAGAAGTGTCCATGAATCCATTTTTCTCCCCACAGAAGGATAAGAATTTTGTCAAATCCCCTTTAAACCATTGTAGACTTTGTGCTGTAACCTAGGGTTACTCCATGGTAAGGAGTAGTCTGAGCCATTAGAAATGAATTCTTTGTGTTGTAGGAACTAGATCATTTTCATTTTTGTATCCTCACCAGGACCAAGTACACTGTCCTAGGTAAAATTTATCATTAATAAATGTGTTTTCCACTAGAAAAACTAGGAGACATCAGCTGCAGACTGTTCCTTTCTGACCCCAATGGTACAACCTACAATGACCCTCAAAGCAATGCTTTTGCTCCCCAATGAAAAGGGACAATTATCAAGACAGAGAAACAGGTACCACTCTGCCTTACGGTAACCTAGTTCGACCTGTGCAAGCTATCAACAGCTGGAGCAGAAGCACCACACCTAATAAAGCAGCACACAAACCCGGCCCCTGGGGTGCTAAGCTGTGGCCTCGGGAGGCCCCGCACCTTCCCAGTTCCCCTTTCCTTTGCAGCACGTGCACCTGAGTTACAGTGTAAAGAGAATTGAGAGCTGATTTTCTTCACCGCTGTGATGGTACCCACGCTCAGTAACAATTATGAACATGATACATTTGTTGTTACATCAATTATAATGCTCAGCCCTTTCACATTTCTCACTCATATTTCTTTATTTCAAGGAGATCTTGGTTTAAGCTCAATTAAGAACACGAATTATAGCTCTTTGTTCAGAGAATGACCTACAGAGAAAGAAACTGTCTTAAAGAAGTGGGCTTTTTAAGAATAGAAGGAAAAGGAAAAGATGTAGTATTTAAGAACAAGTGTTATATTTATGTCTAAATATTTTGCATTAGGTCTTGTCATTATCCATCAACCAACACACCTGAGAATTTTGGACAAAGAAGCTAAGGGGAACCGGTCCCAAATATAGCTTCTTTTGTACTTTCCGACAATTCTGTTTTAGACCACACTTCATTTACTCATGATTTACTGGATTTCATTAAGGTAGCAATCGGCCATTCAAAACTAGAATTTCTATATCATGTTAAGCAGCATAAAGTATTGACCATCAAGTGCATATTTATAATGATCTTCCTGATTCTTTTATGGAATATGATTAAGAAAAAAGACCACTTTAAGTAAAAAGCTCCCATTCTAAAGTTATTTACGTAGTGCTATAAAAGAAATCCATTTCTAAAATAAAATATTCTATTGTAGATTTTGAGACTTAACTTTCAATCAGGTGAAGTTATCCAGTTGGAAAACTATTTAACTTGAGAGATGTAGCTTCTGCGTGGGAGAAGAATTTCTGACACTATACTGGCCTTGAGTCACTGGCAGGCAGCCCCCTGTCACCCGGGCCTGAGTATGACGGTTTCAGCTCTTTTTCCTTTATAGAATCTTAATAAACATAAACATTCAGAACTTCAAAACCCGAATTCTGAACTCAACATAAAAAGTAAATTAAGCAAGTCATGTTTCAAACCACTTTGTGTAAAACTCAAGAACCTTTAAGTGCAGTAGGTTTTACTTTTACTATTCTGTCTCTCGCAACAGTACTCTTTGGTAAGTGGGGACAAACATCCACAAATTATAACATGGTATTAAGACATTCCTATCAAATTAGAGCATACACAAAGGCTCTAAAATTTACTCCTAGTAGAAATAATTAGAACCTCACAAATGCTGTTCACCATAACGCTACATTCTTCAAAACTCTCCAGTTAATTTCTGTCTCAATTCAAATTGATCAAGAAGAAATCTTGCTGGAACTAGATCACATATCAAGTACTAGATCTATATACAAACAATGATAATCGGTTAACAGATATTATATATGAACTTAAAACCCTCTACTAGGATTATTCACAATGTAGATATAGAATTAAACCTAGTGTCCACCAATGGATGACTACATAAAATATACAGGTTATCCTTTAGAGCTTTAAAAAGGAGGAAGTCCTGCCATTTGTGACAATATGAATGACCTTGGAGAACAAGCGAAGCAATTGTTTTAACATGTGAAACCAGGCACAGAAAGACAAAATGTGATTTCACTTATATCTGAAGTATGCAAGAGATAAACTCACAGAACCAGAGAACAGAACTGTGGCTCCCCAAGGCTGCAGGGCAGGAGGGAAGGAAGGGAAGATGCCCAACAGACACAAATTTCAATTAGACAAAAGGAACGGAACTACGTGCAATGGTGCACATCTGTAATGCCAGCAACTGGGAGGCTGAAGCAGAAGGATGGTGAGTTTGACACTAGCTTGGGTAGCTTAACAACTTAGCAACAACTTGTTTTAACATACAACATCAGAAATGGGCTGGAGATACAGCTTAGTGCAAAGGCCGTGGGTTTAATACCCAGTACCACACACACACACACACACACATACACACACACAGAATGGTTCAAGAGATCTGTTGTACCTCATGGTATGTGTAGGCAGCAACAACATATTATATAAGATTGTTCTCGATACACATGAAGAAAGTATGACAGGGAAAGCATCCGTTAGGTTGATTTGCCACAGCACGACATACACCTGTAACCAGACATCACACCGCCCTTCCTGAGTTCATAGTTTTTACTTACAATTTTTTTAAAGTCACCATTCTAGGTGCTATGAAGCAATTTGAAACTAAATATGAGTAAGTCCCCAAGGAACTTTCAGTTGCCTATGGAGGAGGAGAGAACCAACTCAAGATAAATTCAGAAAACAAAAGCTAAGCTGCCACCTGTTTATAGCCCTCTCAGGCCTGGGGTTCTTATCCAACACACGGGCGAGTAGGGCCCACTCCAGAGGGTCTTGTGAGAAACAGGACAGATTAATGTGATGTTTTAAAACGCCTGGGGCTGCTCCTGGCCCTTCACAGTCATAAATAACAATGGCAGGCAGCCGTCAGCATCCCAAATGCTCTTCCTGACAGTCGTTCTTAACAGACAGGTCACACTGAAAAAGGACTCAGGAAACCCCTGTTTCGTTCTTGATCAGACTTGAAAGACACACTATATTTGAATTCTAAACAAATAGAAAAAAATAACTGAGGAGAGAACGAGGGGAGGGAGGACACCATGGAAAGCCCACGGACTCCGTGGGGCAGGGCCTCTGCAGAGATCCCATAGCCCCGGGCCTGGGGCGAAGGACAGGCACAGACGTCCTATTTGGGACTTTTCATAGCTATGTTTTTAAATTTTACTTCAGGGATTTAAAAGACTATGGGAAGAATAAGACAGATCGTTTCTAATCTCTCAGAACCTGACTTCCACCTTTTCTTCAAATTGAGTCCAGAATGGAAGGAACAGAATAGGGGACAGGTGGGGAAGCAAACTGAGCTCTGGTTTTCGTGAGACATCTTATCCATCCATCCATCCATCCATCAACATATATATCTACCTATTGTTTTCCATTTCCCTGTTTCACCCAGTAAATTTCCCTTTGCATAACCAATATGTAGAATTTTTCACTCAAAACTGACTTGCCTTTATTCCAGTCCTTATTATGGGATGTCCCAAAACGAAAACTGAGATTTCAGTTGCACACAGAGAGAAAAAAAAATTTTTCCCTACCTTCTTAGGTTCATTAACTAGGGCACTGCAAGACACGCAGACAAAAGACAGATAATGGAGGAAATGCATAAAGGAGAAAATGCATACAACTTTTTTGTGTGTGTGTGTGGTACAGAGGTCTCCCCAGAAAAGAAGTAAAGGCTCTCAAGAAGCCGATAGGCCCAAGAATTTACGAACTCTTCTCTTTTTTCACCAAAAAGCAGTAAGTTGTGGAGCAATGACAGAGCAAAGGGCAAGGCTTTGGAGACTGTACTGGCTGGGAAGGGAAACAGAGGGCAAAAGCAGCAGAGGATAGAGGCTGTCTCGGAAAGCCGCGCGTGCCGGGCTCCCAGGGCCAATTTCGTCTTCTTCGTGACCATAAAATCTTCCCAGGAGAAGGAATTTATGACAGTCCTGATTCCTCAGGAGTCTCTGCATTTAGTCAGATAAGGGGAGCTCCAGGAAGGCTTTTCTAAGTCTGTTCAATCTCAAATGTTTTCAGCTCAAAATAATTCTCTTGCTAAAGTGATAGATTTGGGGGTAGCATATGCGGATCCTCTTCAATTACAATGACATACACACAACATGAAGCATTAAAAATGTTCAAACTTAAGTGACAGGTCCAGGCTCAGCATAACGTATTCCATAATCTTTTTGAAGAGATTCACACAATGATAATATTTTTTTACTGTTAAGTTGTTTAAAAGTCTCAGGGAGCTGATTTGAGCTGCAGCTTTTAGAAGCAAACTTGACTAATAAAACTCAAACTAGAGAATGTACTTTAAGATCTTTAGGACTATTAAGTTGTAGACTTCTGCTTATGTATGTATATATACAAACTACAGAGGCTCATGGCAGAAGGTTTACTGATATTTTACAGAGCCGGGGGAAGAAGATTTATTAGGGTTTTTTTTTTTTTCAAGGATATGAGCCCATTTGGCTTTTCCCACAATATTTAATGGTACTTACTAAAATTCTTTCCTTCTCTTTTTTTGAGACAGGATCTCGCTCTCTAGTCCAGGCTGCTCCTGGATTCACTATGTAGCCCAGGCTGGCCTCAAATACATGAAAATCCTCCTGCCTCATGCTCCCAAGTTCTGGGATTACAGGCATGCACCCACCTTATGTAGTCCTGGGGGATCAAATTCAGTGCCTTGAGCTTGCTAGGCAAGCACTCTAACCACCATGCAATTCCTCCTGCCCTGGTTCTGCAATTCCAAATTCATTTCTTAAAGGCTGTTTCTAACTCACAAAAGGAATGCATCATTGTAGGCATCAAATACACTCCATGGAAAATATCTACCAGGCCTCACGTCTCCTAGACAGGGCAGAATCTCAAGCTGTCCTATTCATATGATATCAAGGGACATATTTAAATTCTCAGTAATTTCTGGTTCAAGTTACAATGCTCCATTTTCAAAACAGAACAGAATAGCTTATGCTATGTTAAAATGCTTCTTGTACGTTTCATGTCAAAGTTGCTGCACGCCAATGGTAGTATACGTGTCCTTTTATGTTGCAATATCACCAACATTTTTCTAGTTACTTTACCACTCTGGGTTATGCTCAAATGCAAGTTACCATGGCAACCGACATAACTGTGGCTGCTTATCCCAATATGCTCTTTGTAAATCACACTTTTAAGGGTAATTTTTCTAACAAAGCATTGTTTAAATTGCTTCAAAGTTACAGCAATTATGTTTTCAATGATAAACATCACAGTAAAGAGGAAAGTAAATCTCAGACCTCCAGAGAAGGATTACGATGCTGACAGAGACAGATGCAGCTTCACCAGCAGCCCCGGGCGCCCCCATGCTGCACGCAGTGCCTCGGCTCTGGGCAGGGTCCTGAGGCACCTCACTCAAACCAGGCTTATAGAATGGCAACTGCTCATGCTGCTTTTTCCTGCATTTAAGCTTATTTGCTTACCGTGATATCTCACGATGTTGCCATGAAAGTGGCCTCTTCTGCACAACGGAGGTGAAAATAACTTATTTTCCACCCTGAATTTCATCTCATCCATTCGTAGTACTTACCCTGTCACACTGATTCCACCTTGCTTCATGTGTTTGAAATGCAGGATTCTCTCAGGAGGTTTCTGTGGTACTGGGCTTTCATTTCACAGCTCCATGTCTAAACTCAGAGTTGTTGACTGCCTCACTGTCCCGTGGGTTGCTGGCCGGAGGCCTCCCTCGGTCCTCCCTTAGGGCAGCTCATGTCATGGCAGCTGCTTCCACAGAAGTGGGCTGTCCAAAGAGAGGGTCCCTGGGAGAGGAAAGGGAGTAAACCTCAGCCCAAAGCACCCAAGACCCCTGAGCCCAGGGGTGCAAGCCTGCAATCCCAGCACTCTGGGAGACTGAGGCAAGAGGATACCAAGTTCAAGCTCAGCTGGAGCAGTTTAATGACTTCATGAACTAAAAACTAAATAAAATAAAAATGGGCTGGGGATGTAACTCAGCAAGAAGGCCCTGGGCTCAATCCCCAGTATCAGAAAAAAAAGCACACAGGTCTGTTTTTATAACCTCTCCTCTGATGTAAAATGCTACCATGTCTACTATCTTCTTTTCATGAGATCCCGGTCACTAAGGCCTTCATACTCACTGACATGAACATCCACTTGGGGCAAGTAGGTGAAACAAAGAATTGTGAACATACTTTTTAAACACCATAGTGTGATTATGTAAGTGTCAGGTATTACTTCTCTGCTGATGCGTCTATAAAATCTGCTGTGGCTACACGGAACTTTAAGACACTATGTTGCTTCTGCTTTTCTCCTCTTCTTCTTCAGTAAGAAGCTAGTGAGCCCCTCATTTCCTCTAGGGACTTGTGTGGCTAAGAGAGAAACCTTCTCCCAGAAGGGGAGACCTGGGTGACCTTAATAATGGCTCCTAGAGCCCTGGCATAGCACAGGAAGCCAAGGGAGGCTGCAGGCATCAAAGGCACACGCAGACCAGAGTAAGTGACACGTGTGACCGATGACCGAGGACAATCCTCTCAACCACCACAACCACCGTGGTCCAGCAAGGTCAAGACAGTCAAGGGGCTGGCCCAGAGAAACATGGGCCTAGAAGCAAAAGTTGAGTTACACAAAATACAGAAATAATACATCCTTTACCACTTGGCTGTGACTAAGCTCTACTCCTGTTGCACTGAGTCTTGGCCATGTCTGGAGCCTATTGTCTCAGCTTGACTTTGCTGTGGCCCTGACACGTGAAGCAACAGCTTAACCAGATTCTATAAATTTACCTATGAGCAAGTGCCAGTAAGAGCAAAGTCGGATTCCAACCTTACCCCGACTCAAAGACTGAGCCTTTAAGAATATCATACAGACAATACTTCCTAAGTCTGTATCACTTAGATGTAAGAACTTTTGAATGCCAGAAAGGATTTTAAATAAATGTGTCCTTGCATAAGTATAGCGAAGATTCTGTTTGTGGCGAGCAGGCAGCATGGTAACTCTTCCCACATGTTGTCTCCCCGTAGCCTGAAGCTCCTCAGGGGCAGAAACTGGACCATGGACCATGTTGGCTCTCTCCCCTCAACAAGCTAGCACAGCTGGAACTGGGTGCTCAAAATGGCTTCGCTGCTATTAAATTCTGGCATCATCACTATAATTCCTCAAATGTCAATAAGCATTTGAAGAAAAGAAGGGAAAAGAGGCCAAATATTAATAAGTATTAAGGTACAGATTTTTAATTTTTTTGTGGTACTGGGGATTAAGCCTCAATCTCCACACTGAGAAGTAACTCCAGCCCATTTTTGATTTCTGACTTTGAATCATAGTCTCAGTAATTCACACTGGGCTCAAACTTGTGATCTTCCTGCCTCACCCTCTCAGCTCAATGTAAAGACCCTGGATTCAATTCTCAGCCTTCCACAGGGTAATAGGCCTGTACCACCAGGCCAGACCCAGCAATTTCTGAGTGATTGCCAAGTCACAGGAGCACTAACAATTAAGTATGTAGGTTTTTTAGCATTCTATGACCTGCAAATTGGTATTATATCCTTTAACCCTGCCATATGACTCGCTAGAACATACTGTTTTCATTTATCAATGAATTGAAACTTGTACATCATAATCAAGATGGAGGACAGACACAATGGTTGGAGAATAGAGATATGCAAATGATAAATGTGGGGCTAGAGTTCTGCTTAATAGAATGTTAAACCAAGTGATTTTTATTATCTCAAGCAAGGTACTTTTTATATTTCAGCAAAATAGCAACGAACTGCCACTCAATTATATTTAGTATTTTCATTGTTGTTGATTTATTTTACTTTGGAGAAGAAAATCTCAGTTTGTCAGTCTGTTTCTGTCTTTCTCTTTTCTCTCTCTCTCTCTCACACACACACACACTCAACATACAAACAAACATACCAGACAAAACGAGTTTTTTTCTCTTAAATTTTGTTCTGATTACAAAAATAAATGCTACAAGATCACAAAATGTAAAAGGTTCCAAAGCCCAAGAGAAAGTATAACCACCCAAAGATGGGCATTTCTAACCTTTACATTGGTTGAAATGACACAGTATATATAATGCCATGTCATAATTGACATCACAGTATACTTTCCCCCTTCAATAAAACTCTTTGGATACATGTTACTAAATCAAGAAAGTCAATGAGGCTTAAAAAAAATAATTTCTTGACTTGTACTCATTTAGCTAGAAAATGAAATGAACTTGAACACTCTGATTCTTAGAGCATGAAGGCATGTTTTTACAGAAAATCAATTACATTCAAGTCCATTTATCCCAAATGTTTACTGAACACCTAACATATGAGTTATAATAAGGAAAAAGCTTATGCGGTATTGCTCTAGTCCTCAAGGATCTGAAAATTTAGTTGAAAAGGCAAAATGTTAAAATACTCAGTAGTTAAATAAATAACAACACAAAGCAATATATAATCAGGAACCAAAAGTGTTTACAGACCATAATAGCCACAAGAGCTCAGGGCTAGAAAGACCCAGTGAGGCCTGAATGGAGCGCCAGCTCACAATTACAGACATAATCACAAGCCAGCCTCTCAGAGGGAAGCTTCCATCTGGGACCATTCTGCAGAGTCTGGGGCTATCCGCTCCGTCTGCGAAGCACACCAGCAGAGGGGCACCGGAACGCCTGCTGCCCTTGAGTGTATGACCTCCAGGGTGGGGGCGGCAGGAGGTGACCATCTAATTTCTCTTTGCCTTTATTCATACTATTCATTGGCACATGCAAAACCAGTCAAATGTACATGCAAAACTGGACTGTAAAAATAGGGTAAATCATACATTTCATGATTGAAAATGAACAAAACGATACACTAACGTCAGGGACTATATTTCAGCACATCACGATTCCCAGGTTAACGGATCGTTGTTCTTCAACTTCTAATATAAATATTCTGAGTTCAGGATGCTATAGTTCTTTCTTAAAAATATAAAAAAGATATTCCTTAATATATTTAGAGTAGATAAAAGGAAATATTTGGGAAAAAAGTTTTGTGCAGATGTGTTGGCTCACCCTTGTAATCCTAGTACTCTAAGAGGCTGAGGCACAAGAACCACAAGTTGAAGCCCAGCTTGGGAAAATTGGCAACTGGCCAAAAAACTATCCCAAAATAAAAATTTTTTCAAGGGCTGGGGATGCAGCTCTGTACAAAGGCTCTGGATTCAATCCCCAGTATAAGAATGAAAAAATGTATGTAAAAACATAAACAAAAGATAGATTTTCCAGGTTTAGAATGTAAGACTGTCTTGAACAAGCACATCTGATCTCTAAATATTACAGTCACTGTCACAGTAATTACAGGAAAACTGAAAGACACCACACTCAGGATGAGTATCAACAGAACTTTTTCTCACTGAACTTTTACAAACTCTAATGTCCATCAAGCTAAAGTGCTTTGTGCTCTGATACTTAACATCAATTCATGGCATTAGCAAATGAAAACCACGTCATGGTGTAATGTCTACTAACACAAACATATTCATAATAAATTTTATTTCAAATCACCATGGAATTGCCACACATCTCCTTTAGATAGTATTAACATCCAAAAGACTCTGTATAGAAAAAACAAGACCCTCGTAGGCTCAGAAGCCAAAGAGACAATATAAATTGGAATCCATTTATGGTATTTATCCATTTTTTAATGTTATAAATGTTCCATCTTTTTTAGGTGGACCACTGGAAAAGGGATCTGAATGGACAGGGAAAGAGAGTCTGTACTTCTATTGGATCATTAATCTCGAAACAAGGAATACCTCCACAACATCCAGATGGAGCCTCGTTGGACGGGCAGGTTGTAATGCCCACAGCGTGGGGGGAGGCACCTTGACTGGCCCACCCCTACATCTCCATCCATTCAGAAACTGTACCTCCTCCATGAATCAGGACATAAAACGGGAGGAAAATAGTTCAGTGCTGTTGGTCCTGATGGAAACAAAAACTACAATCTTAGTATATCCTGCTTTGTCTTGTATTTTACTTGCTCAGAGATTCAAGTTGAAGGGGAGCTTCTTGACAAGGAAAGTCTAATCTCAGTACGTCAGAATCATGCTGGAGCGAGATGAACAGACTCCGCTCCAGCCATGGAATGCTGAGTACAAGGATGAACCTGCCTGGGAACTTTTTGCTTACCATCCAAAATAAGGGTCAACTCTTCAGAATACCTGGTGCACGTAGCAAACATTTTCAGATTGATTAAGTGTCTTCAAAAGACTATAAATATTCACTACTCATGAAGAAGGGGAGCTAAAAGCTATACAAAACCACAAAAGAAATAAAACTAGAATTAAGTAGAAAAGAAATTGCTAGAGAAGAATTATAAGGAAATTTTTATAAGAAAATAAAATAAACATTTTTGTTTGTTAGTTAAAAACAAAGCAGAACTTAGGTATCAGAAAAGTGAATCCATGATAGGAAGACTCAACTTTCCCATAACACAAAAAAAGGAAAAGAATTTTTTTTGGAATTTTTTTTTTTTTTTTTAGTGAGAGTAGAACAAGTATTTGGAACAAATAACTGAGATGTTTCACAGGGTTATATTTGTGTATCTGAAAAGGAAACAAACAGGCAAGCAAACAAATAAATAACTGAATCATAAGCAGTGAAGGCATAAAAAATTCATTTGAAATTAATAAAATACCTGAAAATGAGGATTAAAGAGATTTACCAACATTCAGGCTAAATCAATTAAATGAGAGTGCTACATCCTAAAAATTAAAAAATTTTAATCACTGCTATATAACTAAACCACCCTGTTTATAATCCTCAGCACTTACCTCACACTCAGCGGTCGCCGGGCTTGTAATGTTCATTTTGGCCAGGGATGGATTCCAAGTCCGGCAGTTCTCCCTTTCCGATTGGCTAGGCTTTCGCTGAAAAACGCCCTTCTAAATCTTGGATCAATCTTCCATCAATCAATAGATAACACGCTGCTGTCAGAAGGGGCAATCTAAGATTGTCATCATTTTGTAGATGAGTGATTAAACTTCAGTCATACTGCATCTCGGAAATCCCACTACAGTCAGATGATACAGGCATAAGCAAATGTCTGTCATCGAAACAGCTAGCTGAAGGAGATGTCACCCAAGGGATGAGAACACAGGTACCTCACATGTCAGCAGGCAATATTCTTGATGCCATATATAGACTTGTTGCATCTACAAGGGGGGAGGGGTCAACATATACGGTGAATGTTCAAGTTTTAAAAACTATTGCAACAAAAGGTACATTGCAATTAATGTCTTTTAAAATATTCACCATATTTTTGATTGTGCTTTATAAAACCATAATGAGCCCTTGGATTTTAAAATCGAGTCAGTTCTTTAGTTTCAATATTAGACCCCAAATGATGGTTAACTGGTTAAGACTGAAAAACAAAAGAGCAGAAAAAAATGTCTAAAAAATCAAGCAAAAATCACTCATTACTTATAAACACAAAGGAAAAGAAAGAAGAGGAAGAGGAAGAGGAGGAAGAGAAGAAGAAGAAAATTAAGACATCTTCCCAGAAACATCAATTAGCAAAGGCCTTTGGAGCAATGTTTACAGAACTTACAATGAAAAGAACATGAACTAATAATGTCTAGCAAGACATTCTCAAGAATGACGATGCCCAAAGAGCCTACATTTGTAGAAAACTCTCGGAAAAAAAAAAAATGTCTTACAGAAGTAACGTAAACAAGCTAAATTTAAAAAAAAAAATTAAACTTAATTAAAAGCCCAACTATACAAAAGGGACCTTGAGACATTTAGATAGAATTTCAAGCCTTAAAACCAGTTGAGCAAGTATTGTCAGGAGTATCAAGAGCCAGGGGATAAATCTTCATAAAGTTAGACTTTCTCAAATGATTCTCCTCTGGGTGGTTTTTTCCATGATTCCAGAAAATGTGTCTCTTGAGGCTCATCCTCCACCCTAGAGTTCAGCTGCAGTCCCTCACTGTATTTGGTGATGACCGAAAATAGTACTACTTGGTGAAGCTGGGTTGCAACTCTAAATGCAGTTATCTTAATGGACTGGGAGAAGCAACAGAACCAGCAACTTCTCCTCTCCAAACCTGATATCCTCTCCCTTCAATAATTTCCCTGCAGAAATTTCTAGAGGAAAAGTAAAAAATCGTTTCTATTGCCAAGCAACCTGGAAACATTTTCTATTTCTTTAAAATTCATCTTTAGTGACCTGAATCATTGAAAGATGATTTTTATAGCTTTTAAACATAAATGCGCGTCATGAGCTTCTCCCAGAACTTCACCAACTATTAGTTTACAATAGTCTTCTATTCATTGTACCAAGAATTACTGTTTCTATTTACTCCTAAATAAAAAAGTGCAAATAAGCCAGATTATAATTTCAAACTATCACATATTAGTGGCTATCTCTGGGTGAGATTCTAGATTATGTTTATCTTTGTTATTTTTCAAATGTTTATGTATATCACCATATTACTTTTATGATCTGAAAAAAGATGCTTTAAAATCAGTTTATATAATTTGATGTAGCATAAGAACACAATTATTTGAGAATATGTAGCAAAATATACAAACACCAACAAACATGCACACAAAAATGTTAATCATGATTATCTGGAAGAAATAATTTTGGGAAGTGTCACGAGCACTCCCTAAGAGGAGACAGACAGGACAGAGGCAGATGAATTTATCTAGGAGTGTTCTTTATTCACACCACAATCAATCAATCAATCCAATTCATAAATTAACTATAATAAATCGATCAATTAATTAAGCAGGAAAACAAGCGTTGTTCTGCCTCTTAAAATTATTCCCGTCCTGGGTCCCTTATGCTCACCATGCGAACTATTCTTGACTATCAGTGACCACAGCCGACCCGCGTATGAGCTTGTCCGGGCTGGCCTGTCCATGGCTGCATCAGGACCCGCCGACAGCTGCCTGGCTGGACAGTCACTCCTTCTTCAGAAGGGGCTCTCGCTCGCGGGGTGCGAGGACGTGTAGTATCACAATCAGGAGGCGAGGAGGCTGGGGATGAGGAGCAAGAGGCGTCTTGCATTCATTCTGTGGCTCCTACCTCGACTGTGAGCTTAGGACCTGTACAGTTTAGGTCTATATACTACTTTTTCCCCCCACTATTTTTATTAATGTACAAATGTAATACATAGTTTTTACAACGAATTTGGGTGTTTCGTACATCTATGTATCACATCGACTTCACAATCCCTTCCCTTCTTCTACGCTCCCACCCCCTCCCTGTCCCTTCCCCCGGCTCTGGCTATCACTTCCTATGGTTCCACAGAATGTCTGTGTTCTGGGTTTTCCAAGTCAGAGAAACCATACGGTGTTTAACATATTAATCTTCTGCGCCTAAGTCATTTCATTCAAGTTACCACTCTACCCCAGCTTCCTATTCCTCTAATGGGTTCGCAGTAGTCCGCAAGCTAAGGATAGCGATTTTATCAGGGTCCACACGCAGGTGGACAGGGGTTCTGGTTAGCGATCATACAAGGGCTTTGTCCACAGGCTACAGATAGCGATTTCGCCACAAGGGGTCCACACGCAGGAAGCTCACAACTTATCAGTGTCATACACAGCTTTAGGCAGTTTCCAGCAATTCACTCTACTGCGCTTAATATGGGTTTGCTTTCTCTCTGTAGTCCTCATGCCCTTCACACCAACGCCTCGAAGTCTGCTCTCCACATTCTACCTGTGCTCCGGACAGGAAGCCTCTCCCCCTTGTGTAGTTTTGGACTTCCTGTAATGATAACAAGCTAGTCATTCCTATAAAAGTGAAGAGTGCAGAATAACTTTGAGGAACATACACTTACCCATATCATAAAATATTTACTGAGTCTTACTGCTATTTCACTTATACAATTCAATAGATTATAAGGCACTCCCCCAAATAAGCCACCTGGTGTTCAAGTAGAGATAATAAAACAAGCAGAACTAGAGCAGTGACAGGCTGGGGCTACTTTGTCATGCACATATGCCACAAGAGAGCAAGGAAGGCTTTAATTACTAGTCATTTGAATTTCTGATGAATATTATGGTAAAATTTAAATCTTGTTAATTTACCTTGGCAGCTTGACAAGGGCTCATTTACAATTCTTTGAGGGAATTGCAAATTTCCCGTGCTCTGATTTGGGATGAGGCACCATTATTCACGTAAGAGCATGCGCTGGAACTCAGAGCTGAGCTTTAGTCAGAATATGCATTGAACTCAAGAGCCTACGAAAAACAGAATTAGTATAAACTTACAAAATTTCAAACACAGACAAACACCCATATTTCTAACTTTTTTAAACTGAAATTTTATACTTGAAAAAGAAATTAATGTAAGATATATGCTGGTCAGGCCCAGTGGCACAGGCCTGTCATCCCAGCACTCTGGGAGGCTGAGGCAAGAGAGTCACAAGTCCAGCCTGGGCAACCTACTGACTTAGCAAGACCCTGTCTCAAAATAAAAAGGGCGAGAATGTAGCTCAGTTTGAAGCCCCTGGGCTTGATCCAGAGTACCACTAATTTAAAAAAATAAAATAAAATGAATGCAGTTTTACTGACCTCTTCAAAAATCTTTCAACATTCTCATGACTAATATCATGAGCAGTGTAATTTCATTAAAAACTAAGCTTTATCCATTTTAGAATGTAAACTCTACAAATACTTGAAATTTCCTTCTCTTCATTCCATCTCCTTCCAGGCCCCCAGTTCAGCACCATGAAGGCAGATTTTCGTAGGCAGTCAGAGTCGGTAGCAGGGCTAGGCCTGAGATGCTGCCTAAGATAGGAAAGTAGCAACCAAAAAGACAGGAATATAAAGCAAAGATCAAAGAAGGACAAGACACCTTGGAAGGCAGGGCAAACGACTGACAGGCTGGGGGGTGGGCTGTAGTCATGGTTACAGACCTCCTCTACCAGACTTAGGAGTGCCACAGTTTCGAAGTTGTATCTTAGGCCCTCAGATTTGATTTAAAGCCTATAGACTAGTTTTCATGTCAATGTGCACCAATCAGTAAAGACCAAATAGGTACAGAAAAAATGAGCTATAGAAACACTACAAAGGTGACTGTGACTGGTGCTCTAGCCCCTCCTCCTCGTGTCTGTGGAGTTCCCACTCTTCTCTTTATCTTTCCTTTATATTTCTCCCAATATAGCTACTTCCTGCTTCCAAGCGATCTCTTTGCTCACGGTGTTCACACTTCACCATGGGCAGAAAATGAGTCCTCTGCGAGCTTTCCCGCATCGCCACGAGTACGTGGAATGTTGAAGAACTCCGTTTCTCAGGCACATGGCCGAGTCAGGGCCCAGGGCAAGGGGAGGAGCAGAAGCACAAGTGCAAACATGCGCGAAGGGGCGGCAGTGACTGCTTTAGGGACTAACGAGGAAGACTCTTCTAGTCACAGAAGAGATTTAGAGCCTTCAGGTGTGTTCTGGTCTCTTCACCTGTGCCACGTGTCAGAGGGGCCCAAGGGAGGAGAAGAATCAAAGCAAAACGTTCTTTTTCTCAAGATGCAAATGTGTATTTTTCATGGCTACTGGTCCCATAGGTGGCTCTTTGCGTATCGATACCAGATATTTTCCTTAAAAGACAGTAAAGCATCACAGGATGGTAAAAACACTAAACAATGATCACATTTCCATTTCAAGATTTTTGGATCGGAAGTAAATGAACCTATGAAACTTAAGAGCAGCCGGTGGATGAATAAGCTTAGGCGCTGGAACAGGGCACCTCACCTGCCCTCTGGGGGCAGGGCTTCGACTTCAGCCCCACCCTCCGCAGCTCTCCGCACATCTCCATACAGTCAGCTGTCTACAGATGCTACACACTGTCAAAATCAACACCCTGGCAACGCTGCCAGCACGGCCTGTGAACACGTGCGCTTCACTACAGCCGCTCATTTCCTTCTGCGACCCTCTGTTCTCCCGGGGCTCGGGACGAGCGTACGGAGGCAAAGCAGAAGAAAACGCTGCCTTCATCTTCTTCACAAGGAACCGAAAAAGCAAGCACAGATGCAAATTAGTTTTCTCACATGATTAACCCAAACATAAAAATTCCATCTACCATTTTTAAAATTTGTTGTAAGCTAGAAGATGCCTTGTATCTGACTTTATTTCACTCCGGTGTGTGGACTTCTTGATTTAGCAGAACTACTTATCCAATTACCACCTCGTTTCTTTGATGTAGGGAAAACTCAGGCCTGACGTGAAGGCTCTGGTCTCCCTGCCCTAACCTCTGAGACTTCCCACATCCTTGCCACAAGGCATCTTTGCAATGCGATCCATTGAGCATTAGCCTCAACTGGAGAGTTTAATACTCGACTACAAAAGAATCAAACACTTACTGTTTGTATGGCTGATGCCGGAGAGCTCAAACCAGGGTTCATGTTATGCTGATGTTGAACAATGAACACCGGGAACAAGGAGATTGGAAGTAGAAAGTCAATTTATAGGAAAATGTACAAAGGAAAGGTGAAGAGGGCAGCAGGAACTCCTACGCAATCACGGGAGGGGTGGAGCACCGATTACTCAGCAGTTACAGTCGCTCTTATAGTTTCTCTACGGATCATGCAGATTTACTTTTCTGTACCTATTAGATCTTTACTGATTGGTACATATGAGCATAATAACTAGGTTTTTGGCTTTCGATCAAATGTGAAGGCCTAAGATATGAATCCAAAACTACAGTGCCACTAAATCTGGTACAAGATACCCATCACCATAATTACTGCCTCCCCCGGAGCCCAGTTAGGTTTATCCTGACCACTCATCCTACTTTCCAAGACATCCTGTGTCTTAACCCCCACGCTCCTGTCTCAGGGAACGTCTCACACCCAGCACCACTGCTCTGACCTACCTAGTAGAAGCTACGTCATGACCACTCAATATTTCAGCCACTCAGTCCCCTGGGGTGATCTCCCCAATAACTTGGGACTATCACGCTTAGTCCTGTTAGCCTGAGTATTTCTGGACCCATAGTGTGGAGAGGAATTTACAGAAGAAATCTCAAAGTAATGGGGACGCCCAAATCTACACATTAATTATCTTCAAATTCTCATCAACTTTTAAACTGTGTCTAAGGAACTGAGGAGGAAACTTGGGCAGCTGAAGGACGCATGTGTAGATTCCAGCAGCAGCAATAAGAAAGACAGAGCTTGGAGTTCCAGATCCCCTAAATCAGAAGATTTTGCTAAGAATGTGCCTTCCGTTAAAATTTCAGAAGGGCCAAGTCTTAGAGCTCAAGCCTTTCTCTCCAACTTCTTAAACATCATGCTGAATAAAAGAAGTCCATTGCCAGAGACCACAGATGATATGATTCAATTTATATAAATGACTAGAGAAAGTAAATTTATAGAGAAAGAATGAAAGTAGGCCAGTGGGACTAGAGTAGAACAGGACATTAACTATTAACAGGCACAAGGAAACCTCTGGGATGATAGGAATGCTCTAAAGCTGGATTATGAATAAATAAAATGTGGTACACGCGTAAGACGGAGTATCATTCATTCCTCTAGAAAGGACTAAAATTCTAATATACGTGCTACAACATGCATGAACCTTGGGGAGCATTACAGCATGCAAAGTAAGCCAGTCACAAAGGACAAATACTGCATGATTTCACTAATGTGAGGCACCCAGATTAGTCAAATTCATAGAGATGGAAAGGAGAATGGGGAGTTGCCAGGGAAACAAAGGAGAGTGGGAGTTTTTGTTTAACAGGAATGAGTTTCAGTTTTGCAAGATGTCAAAGAGTTCCACAGATGAATAGAAACAAGGGCTACATGACAACATGAATGTGAATGAGCATACTTCATGACCGTGGCTATGTCCTTGAAAATAGTGGTGATGGTAAATTTCTTGTTATGTTTATTTTACCATAATTTATAAAAATTAAGATTGTGACTATGGCTGCACAAGTCTAAAAATTGGTTAAAAATCATGGAATTATACACTTACAATGGGTAAAATTTATGGTATGCAAATATACATTAAATAAACTACTTAAAAGACACCGGTGGGGAAGAGGACCTTATCTTGAGACTGACAGCTTTGTCCTAGGACTAAGGACACAATTAAAATAGATCCAAACCCTAAAAGCAGCACTCCTAACTTCAAGGTGATCATCTAGCAATACAAACATCTATTAGAACAGAACAAACTTTAGAGGAAGGTAACAAAATTCAGATTACCTACAAGATATTATTCACAAATCAAGCAAACAATAAAGAAAAACAGTAGACATTTGAAAATAGAAAAAGTGTGACCAATTGTTCAGAGTAAAGAGAAAAAGGATCAATCAATAGAAACAGTTAATAGATGGTCTAGATGTTGAAATTAACAGAAAGGAGCATGAAATATATAGGTATTGAGTGAAAAAACAGATAGGAGAGGCAATAATAAGGAAAATATAATCTACATAAAATTTAAAGAAGAAAAGAAAAAAATTAAATAGAAATACTAGAACTGAAAAAATAGAATAGTTGAAATAAATTCATTGTATAACATTAAAAGAAATTGGCCATCATAGAAAAAGAGACATTAGCGAACTTGAAGAAAAGCAAGTAAAAGTCAACCAAACTGAAGCACACACACCGAAATGTTTTAAAAAATAAATAGAGCCTAAATTGCCTGTGGATAATATTAAGTGTATTTTATACACATATTTGGAGTCTCGGAAGGAAATAACAAGGAATAGAAAAGAGTATATTTGAAGAAATGTAGGCTCAAGTTTTCCACGCTTAACTGAAAACAGAAATTCAACGATCTGAAAACCTAGGGGGCCACAGGAAGCTGAAGAACACGGTCTGAGGACACTGTAGTAAGGCTTGTTAATGAAGAAGGAAATCTTAAAAACAGCTCGTTTAAAAAGACTGCAGTAGATCTACAATAATAAGCATGCCTTCTCCTCAGAAGGAATGGAATGAAGAGGACAATGAATACTGACTTTAAAATGCTGAAAGGAAAAAGTGTCAGTCAAGCATTCCATTTCTAGTGGAAACATCTTCCGAAAGTGTGGCTGAAAGAGATCTATTTTCAAGTGAAAAACTGATAATATATACTATCAGCAGGTCTTCATTACAAGAACTGATGAAGAAGTTTTCCAGGCTGAAAAGAAATGATTCCAGACACAGGGGAATCTACTATTACAGAAGAAAAGCAACAGAAATGGTAAGTACTGGAGTAGATGATTATCTTCCTCTCGCTTGACTCCTAAGTGTCAGCTGCCTAGTTAAACAAGCCAAGAAGGCTGGGAGCAGAGCTCAGTGATCAGAGCGCTTGCCTGGGAGGTGAGAGGCCTGGCACTCAATTCCGGCAAGGACCCACATAGCGGGTCATAGTGGCTCGACACCTGTAATCTCAGCACTTAGGAAGCTGAGGCAGGAGAATTTGTGTGAGTTCTAGGCCAGCCTGGGCTACATAGTGAGCTGAGGACCAGCCTGGGCTGCAGAGCAAGATCCTGTCTTAAAATAACAAACACATGAGTAAAGAAATAAATGACAATAAATTATTATGGGTTTATAATGGTTATCAAAATGTTATCACATAGGTTTGAAAGGTTAAAGATATTTTTAAAAAGAGTTAATGGAATTATACTATGGTAAGATTCTTATAGTAAATAAAGTGTAATATAAAGTTAATTCAAGTTACAATGTGTT
Source organism: Ctenodactylus gundi (assembly GCA_004027205.1). NCBI lineage: Eukaryota > Metazoa > Chordata > Mammalia > Rodentia > Ctenodactylidae > Ctenodactylus > Ctenodactylus gundi. The sequence goes on along the minus strand of PVKB01000592.1, from coordinate 102,796 downwards.
GTCCAGGATGCACATTGCTATGTCAGAAGGAATGTTTTATGGTAGATTAGCTATTGTTTCGATGTAACAATATTTCCGTTAGAACTATGTAAGCAACATCATATGAAAGTCACTTTAAAAGAAACACAACTCCCTGGAAAGCACCATAAAATTATAATGGCATATAAATTTTTAACAGAAAAAACAACATGTTCTAAGTCATTTTCTCTCTCATGGATTCAGAAAAAATTCAGAATAATTGAAAAGGATTTATTTTACTGAAAGATACAGATACAAACACCCCCAAACTTACAAATTTGATTATAAATCTATACTTGCCCCAGTTCTAGCCCTACAGCCTAAGATAAATTCAAAATATTAATATATTTAAAACATAACAGAAGTTTGGGTAAGTGATCAAAATTCTCAGTGAAGTAACTTGAAAAACCGGTAACACCTTGTGGTTTTGTAATAATAAAAATCATCAGTAGTTACTGAATGTCTGTCACGAGAGCCACAGGTAAGAGTTAAGTACAGAGATAATGACAGGCCAGGTATTCAAGGAATGCTCCATTTAAAAGAAGAGAATTTTTAAATTAAAAAATAGAATAGATGCACATGTAACTATAAAGCAGAACACACAAAATATCCAACCATAAAATCATCGAATGTTCATGAAAACGAGATCGTCTCGAGTTGCAGAGATTTCAGAAAATTGCTGGCACATTGGAGATGAGCGCTGCACAGCGCAGGCATCGGCAGCAACCTCGCAACTGTGGAAGACGGGGGGGTACGTGGCGGTGAGCAAGCACGCAGTCCATCTCTCTCAGCAGAGACTACCAGCAGAGCTGTCAGAAATAACTGGAGCGGAAAAACTGGAGCATCCTGTGGAGGGACTCACACACCATCCCAACGGTTTAGAACTTTATTCTGTAGGTTGTAAGCAGTAGCCTACTTACCAAGGCAGAGTGATCTCACTACAGTGCTAGGCAAGATGAGGAGTGCAGAGGAACTACTGGCTACTGGCGGGGAGCTTACTTCCCACCAGAGGCCCATTGAGACAGACTGCTCACCTGCAGGATCACCACCGCCAGAGATTAGCCTAGGGGGATACTGGGACAGGAGCCTGAGCTACTTTCTAGGAAGATCCTCCCAAACTCCTGAAAGAAGTACAATGACTGCCCCCTGCGTGACATCCTGGCATCAAGCAGTGAGGAGCACTTAAAAATCAATGCCACGTGGTTACTAAAAGCTTGATACCCAGTGAAAATCAAAACACACCCAAAATCTAAATCAGAATGAAATAGATGCTACAGTGTTTTTCCACCTTTCAGGACATGACCTGGTACCTAAACAAGAGCCAGCTGACAAGGCTGGCCAGGAACAGCTAGAATGTGGACACAGACCTATCTGCTAAAATACAGATTTTTTACTAAAGAATAAACTCAGAAATCCCCTTTAGCAGACAACGTAGAATCCAAAATGTTGAGGCACTAACTATAGAAAAAAAAAAAAAGTCCAGATACATCATCTTACCAGCAGGAAACCTAACCTCAGTAACACTATAACACTATGGCCTTTTTTTTTTTTTTTTTTTTTTTAGACAAAGCAAAAAACAGAGAGATCTGCAGTCAGAATCCATAGATACAAGCAAGAAAGCAGATTGGAGGTCGCCAGCACATTCAGTCATCACACAGATTTCCTCCTATAAAGTCCCACTGTAGGAAGATGGCGGCAGATGACCATCACATAGTCAATACCTACATCATAAAGGTTCTGATCTTGCAGTGTAGTCAGGTTGACAATGGGTTCTGAGAAACAATGAGTTAGGAAGGCAGTTATCAAAATTGAAAAAGAAATTTAAGAATACGTTTTAGGACCAGGCAACCCATTTTAGGACCCCTTCTGGTTAGTGAAAGCTTATTCCCATCTGTCCTTTCAAAATAAGATCCCTCAGAAAAAGAAAAGAAAAAGAAGTGTTAAAGCCCAGTCAAAAAGCCAATTAGAATCAGCACCAGCCATGCTACTTAAGCCGGATGTTCTGCTAGAGTTATTTAAATGCCCTTGCTAAGTTTGACCAGGATCTACCCCAAAGAGAAAGAAAAGGAAGAGACAGCAGGAGAACAAGTCTTGTCAACGAGAGAGAAGGGACAGCAGGCAAGGCAGGGGAGCCGGGACTCACCGGAAGGACCGGAAAGCACAGTGCACTGCGTTAGTCTGGGGCAACAGCTGTGATTCTGATCAAAGATCGAAAGAAGCCCCACCAAACAGACAGAGTTGCCTTGGAGTTTCGTAACAAATAAGACTCTTAAATTTGTCCAAGATGGAGAAAAAAAAGGCCTGCCAGGCTACAGAAACAGCACGAGTAAAGGTATAACGATTCAACATCACCTGGTACAGAGCAGCTAAGACAAAGGTTAGCGACCCGGGTAACAGGCCTCAGAGTGCATGTAAGTAATTAGGACTTCAATTACTGGTAACATACGGACCGCAAGGCTTTTCAGGAAAGCAGTTACAGAGAGCTCCAGTCTGGATAACAAGTCTAACCATTCTATCTGACCTCTACTTCGTCTTCCTGATTTAGATAATTTTGAGTGTATAAATACTGACGCCGCCCTTGCTACTCCAGTACTGGATCAAACGGGATCCCAGAAACTCCTGGTGTGGCCGAGCCCTAAGTCCCATCTCTGGCCTACCTAATCTCATGATAAGGAGCTCCTGCTTCACTTCTTATCATAATGCCTCAAGCCAGCTACGTTCTTTTCTCCTTCCTCTCTGGGTCTTGCCTCTCTGCTGCCTGCAGACACCTGCCCAGGCCTTGCTCCACAGGCTGCCCTCCGCACATGTGCACCTGTGTTCGGTACCTGCCTCTCAAACTCAGTTTCACCCACACCTGCACAGTTAATACATTTCTTTGAGTCAAAGTTTGCTTTTTGAAACCTGATTATCTCTCCTGAACTCTGATCTTTGACACTCTCACTAGCCAAAAAACTGTCATAATCATTTAAAAGTAGACATTGTTGTGCTGAGACCAGTCATAGTTCAGCTCAAGCTAGTAAAATAGAAATAAAGGTGATTAACTTCTAAAAAGGAAAAAAGGGGATGACGGAAGAGAAGAAATAACCAAAAGCCAAAGAAACAGGCGCTCCTTGTCCACAAATGCAAGTTACTAAACAAAAAGTTGAGATTCAGCTTCTAAATGTCGCATAACTTTCTATTATTTTATTCTCAAGAATATGCCAATTAAAGCTAAGGAAAAATATCTTTGTCATTTATCCTTAAAATAAGAAAAAAAGAGAGGAAAAGTGTTGTACAAGTTTAGAAGGTATCTGAAATAAATTATAAAATAAAAAGTATAAACATTTTTGATCTAATTAGTACAATGCCTTTGAGTAGAGACGCTTTTTTTTCTTATTCTTTTCAGTACTGAGGATTGAACCCAGGGAACAGAGCACTAAATCTCTAGCCATTTTCTTTTCTTTGTTTCTTCTTTCATTTCAATTATATTTTCAGAGAGATTCTCATTAAGTTTCCCAGGCTGACCTTAACTTGCAGTCCTCCTGCCTCAGCACCCTCCCTGCCTCTGGGATTACACATGCTCCTAGCAAGAAGTATTTATTAAATTCACATACATATCTATGTGTTCTTTTAAAATCCAGAAAGCTAATTATCTTAGCTACCTTGCTGTCATTGTCAAGAAAGAATACCCAATACCCACATTTTAAGGGAGGAAAGATTTATTTTAGCTCACAGTTTCAGAAGGTCACAGTCCATGTAGGAGTAGCTGACAATGATAGAAGCACATGGCAAGAGGAAGGGAAGGAGATGGGCTGTTCATCACATGGTTAAGCCAAAGTCAAAGGATGGAGCAACGCTGGAGCTACCCTTCCAGGTCCTGCCCCAATGCTCCCACCCTTCTGGGTCAAGTCTCGGTGTGCTGCCCCCTCCAAACAGGCCCCACCTCTTAACACCATATCCATATTTTACAACATCCAAATCCACGAGGCCTTTAGGGAACACTTCTACAGCCAAATTTTTACTTAATTATAAGGGATGTAATTCTTGTTTGGAACAAGAATATAAACTATGAAATTTTCTAAGATTCAAGCAGTCTGAAATTGATGAACTAAGGAGTAACACACTTGAGGTTACAAATCACAAGCAATCCATCTGTTAATCCACTTTGGTTCCAGAATTGAAAGTAAAACTTCCTCTTTTATGGATACCTCTTGGAAAAGAATTTTGTCAACAGTGTGATAATATAGAAATGTGATATTCTACACTTCTGATTCCTTGACGGGTGAGATACTATACTTAGAAGGAAAAACTGTGAAATTTGGAAATAAGAACAAAACCTAGGAATATAATTTAACTGAACTCAAATAACTCAATTTCTCTTAGCAGAAAATGAATATGTCAACTTCAACAGAACGATACTGTTTTAGTTGCTTATTTGTTGCTGGAATAAAACACCCGATACCCACAACTGAAGGAAAGATAGATTTATATTCACAGTTTCAGAAGTCTCACACAGTCTGTTCACTGGTAGCCAGCAATGGTGGAAGAACATGACAGAGGTTGGAGAGCTGCTCACCACACTGCAGACAGAAGCCAACTGAGTCAGGAGCCAGTCAATACCTGGAGACTCACACAAGGCCAGAGCTTTCTGAGGAAGGAGGTGTAACAGTGTTTCTTCTTCTTTCCTTTACCTAGTTCAAGCTGCCCGCTGTGCCTCCCGCACTCAGAGAGGGTGCCCTCACTCACTTCCTGGCCCACAAGTCAGCAGCACAAACCTGAAAGTTCCCCCAATCTCAACAAGTTGACACAATCCTTCCAGGTCAAGACCCGAGCATCCGCCTCTTCCATCCAGGCCACTCTTCCCAAGAGCACAGGGTTCCAAATACACGAAGCTTTGGGGGATACTCGACACTCAAATCATAAAGCTGCCTTCAACTATAATGATTTTTTTTAAGTTTAAGAACTGAAATTATCTTTTTGATTTAAATGCCTACATTTTTTACCGAGTAGAAAAGCTGAAGATGGAGTACTTACAGAATAAAAGCAAGGCCAGAGCATCTGATTTGAAAAGCAAGAGTGGCAGGAATTTCAACTCAGATCACAGAGCCCCATCAGCCCAGGCCATAGGTCACCACCATTACTACTCTAAGATGAATGAATCCATCCTATCTCTAGATAATTGAGTTATTTTTAAGGTGGAAAGTTCCAAAGAAAGTGCCTAACTGGCCAAAGTAAGTGAACGCAATGCCATGCAGCTGTGAGGTACAGGCACACAGGGAGTCATATTATTGGAGTCTTCCTCCACATAATTGATGAGATCCCAAAATGGTGAGGTATGTTAACTGACTTTTCAATCATTGTCACGAAATACCTAAGAAAATTAAGTTTTTTTTTTTAAAAAAAGTTTCTTCTGGCTCACAGTTTCAGAGGTTTTGTCCATAGTCACTTCACCCATTGCTTTGGGCCTGCAGTGACACCTCACAGCCTGGCAGGAGACTACATGGGAAGAAGCAGTTCACCTCATGAAAGCTCAGAAGTGAAAGAGAAGAAAATGCCAGAATTCCAATATCGCCTTTAAGGGCAAGTCCCCAAGTCCCCACTTAACCTAATGTCCTTCTACTAGAGTCTACCTCCTAAAACCTACACCACTTTCCAACAGTGCCACAGGCTAGGGATCAAACCTTTTTAACATGTGAGCATTTAGAAAATACTTAGATCCACCCTGTAGCACAAGGTATGAGCAGGAATGGATACTAGATATTAAAAAATGAAAAAAACATTCACGAGTCTACTACGATCTTTCCCTCACAAGTATTCTCCTGCCTAACAAAAACCAATCATCCCTGAAAAAGCTGAGAACACTCTCAGTTCTTCTCCAAAGAAAACACCTAAATCCAGCAGCTGTCACACTTCAGCTTTCTAACCAGCACCTCCAGTCACCCAAGTTTCCCACATCTGAAGAATGTGGTCTATACACAACTTTAACCACAAGTAACACATCTTATGAAGTACAAGAAAAAAGAAAGACGACACATCAGTTAAAACATTTACCTGTATACAGTGGGCAGCCCGATACAGTAGCCACGATAGTCCTCATTTCTGCAAATAACTAATACAAGTGATTTCCTCCTCCTCTGAGCATTCCATATTCCCTTGGCTTCATTCAGCATAGCTTGTTAGAATCCTCTGGTTTGCGCAAAACTTATTTGCTGCAGGAGCTAAGCCCCTGGTACACAGACTGAGGTCAAGACCTCTTTCTCAACGCTACAACACAGTCATCACTTTTATCCTGCTGGCTCTGAAATGAGGTTGAAATGGGGAATGGCCATACGGCCCACAGAACATTAGTATCATTGTTACATCCAAATTGGAAATATTTCTACGCTAAAGCTCGGGAATTTGAACTCACTAAATCCAGCATGCCAGGGTGAGAAAGTAAAAATAAAATAAATAAAAAACAAAATAAAATACAAGCAGTTTTTAGGGGTAATTACCCTTTAGATCTTAGACCTATGTACTTTGGCTACCTTGGTCCCAGAAACCCTAACATCAATCATACTATTGAACATCTCCTTGGGTCAGACTATTTTAGCCTCATGCTGACTCTGACAATTAGGAAAATAATGCTCTCTTTGTTTCTGATAATTCACTGGAGCTTCCTGGTGTCTGATATTCCTAGTTCCACCCCTCGACACTAAAATCAGGTGGCCCATTTCAACTATGTGATTCCCTCCCATCTTCACTTTTTTTTTCCTCCCCATCTTCACGTAAGGGCCATTTTCATAGTGGTATTTCCTTCACTGAAATATACCTGAACATCTTAGTGACAATGTGAAGAAACGATGATAGATCACTCCACATCCTAAATTTTTAATATACTTCTTCACTGTGCTAAAACTGACCCTACCTCGTGGGTCAGTGTTGACATCAGACAGGAGTAAACCAGCCCAGCCAGACAAATCTTAAGTCTGCTGTTCAAGCTCAGGCTTGCTCTGAATGAAAAATATTGGTAAATGGCCAAAGTTAAAAATTCAGCCAATTGTACGATTGTATGTGTCTCTATTGGTCAAGCTCAAAGTCATCCTCACACATATTCCAGATACTGTTTCCAAACCATCAGCAAAGCCCTGTTATTCTTATGATTATGATCTCTCTCATCTGAATTGTGACTTCATCACACAGCTACATGTCACTTTGGGATTCTTTTTATTCTTCTAAACAAAGCAAGTGCAAGAGAGGCAGGGAACCAGGAAAACAAGTTTCTTCTCTCAAGTTAACTTGTTCAGGCAAAAGAACAAGAAGAATCTTCAGGGAAAAAAAAGTGTACTGTTAGATCAGAAAGGAAAAAATATTCCTTTAGGAAACAAAAACTCCACAGGTGGGGATCAGGGATAGTCCAATGCTTGAGACTTCCCATGGCCCCTATCCCAGTGCCCAGGAGCCCACTCTGTTCTAATCAGTGCCTGAATTTCCACAGAAGTAACATATATACTAAAAAAAAAAAAAAAATTATTCAGCTGATGTTGTAATTTGGTACTCTGTTGAATTAAAATCTGAGTTTTGGCACCTTTACACCTGCATGACAGTGAGTTCTTTCATCAGTTATAGAAAATCCCTGAATTTTAGCCCATAGCTCCAAAAAAAAGAGCTTATAGACTTAAGGTTATCATTCTCCTTTAAGCCATTCAATGGACTTCTGGCCAAGATGGCAGGGACTAATAGAGCTATGAAATGTCTCCGTATGGAGTCACCTAAAAAGTTGAGACTACAATTAAAAACTGCCTGTTCAATTTAGCTAGGAGAGGAAGGAGAGCCCAACAACTGAAATGAGGCCATGGGAAGGTCAGAAATCCCAAAGACACATCAAAAGTGGAGAAAAACAGCTGCCCAGAAAGCAACCCCAGTCTGACTGAGAGTATCCCTGAGCCACTGGCATCCACAAACAGAGGGAAGTCCAGAGCCTGGAACCTTGGACCAAGATAAGCATGGATTAGAAATGGGAATTGACAGCAGCTCATACCCCCAACCTCCAAAAATGAGCCTGCAGGTAGTGAAAACACAAATGAAATGCGAGCTTCCCCTCAAAAAGGCCTCCTGGAACCTAGATCAGAATCAGCAATTTGCAGCCATCAGGCAGTAACATAAGCAGCAGCCTTAAAAAATAAAAGCCTGAAACTGAATTAGAGTGAACATAGGTTCAGAAGAGCACATCGAAACTGGCACAAGAGACAGTTGCAGAGAGGAGAGAAAGGCCACTGGTCCCCTAAACAATTCAAGTGGTAGTGGGTGCACTTCTGAGGATGAAGAAACCTTCCCTCAGAGAGAGGAAGCAAGACAGTAAGGCAGCTCCGCTGAGAGGGTGGGGGATAAAGATGACTCCTCAGAGGCCATAGGACTCTTAGATCCTCTCTCACGGCCTACTCCCAGCACAGAAGTCAGAGGAATTTCACACACACCCCACCGCCATCCTTACACTCATTCAAAGAAACCTCTTGGCTAGGGGCCTTTAAAGTCAAGTCCTTCAACAACAGAAATACAGGAAGAGGACAAGGCAACAGGACACCCATAGAAATGCCTGAGACCCCAGAAGCTAATGTCACGGTCCCCGAAACAGTGGAACTCATAAAAAGGAGGTCAAAAATCAAATAATTGAGTTGAATATTCAGCTCAAACAAGATATTCTCAAAGAAATGCAAGCAATGAAGAATGGGCTTAAAGAAGAACTTACTAAACAAATAGTGGTCCTAATGGACACAAAGCTCATTAAGCATACAGAAGCCACAAATAAAACGTTGGCTGAGATAAATAATGGAATGCAACATATATAAAGGAACATTTTGATAGAGAGGTGGGAATTTAGCTGAAATTCAAGATTTGAAAAATACATTCAAAGGCAGGGGAATCTGATACAAACATTGTGAGGACAGAATTTCAGATCTTGAATACAAAAGTGAGGAAACAAATGTTATAGTTAGGCACAACTCCAAAATGAGAAATGAGCAAACAGCTGATGGATGAGTCAGTGAACCAATCTCAGAATTATAGGTGTGAGAGAAAGAACAGAAGATAGCACTGAAATTATAAAGAATTTATTCACTGAAATCACGCAAAAAAATTTCCCAAATCTAGGAAATGAAATTAATTTTCAGGTACAAAAAGCTTATAGAAAACAATATAACCTCAACCAACAATGGAACTCACCATGACATATCATAATAAAAACCTTCAAAGTACACCATAAATAGAGAATATTAAAAGGAGCAAAAGAAAAAAAAGACACTATTCTACCAAGGCAAGCCCATTCAAATTACCACATATTTTTCAATGTAAACTTTAAAGGCCAGGAGGGCCTGGAGCAAAATCTTTCAAGCTTTCAAAGACAGCAAGTGTCAACACAGGTTGTTGTATCCAGCAAAATTTTCCCTGAAAACTGAAGAAGTAAAAATCTTTTATGACCATGAAACCCTAATGAAATTTGTGACCACTAGCCCAGTGTTAAAGAAAATACTTGAAGGAATCTTTTAAGACAGACAGAGAGACAAGCAGTACCGAAGAACATGGAGGAAAGGAAACATTTAAAGAGAAAGTGTAACAAAAAAATAGACGTCCATCATTTGATTGTATCCCACTAAAACAGTTCCAGCTTTCTCATAAAATCTGTGAAATTTCTCCCATAATCATTGCTTTTAATAGCAAATTAATTTGTGAAACACAATATATTCAACATGGGTAACTGGTATTAAATCTAAATCTATGAAACATTTTTATATATATATTAGGTGTGTAGATATTTAGATGGGGTTATGTGGCAGAAGGCAGTGGGTTAGATTTGGGATAGTGTTAGTTTTAATCTCAGTAAGAGTTGGTAAGTAACCTGAACCTGTCAATGAGTGGTAAAGATAAAAGATCACATAGCCTTAGTCCATTGGCTAAGAACTCAGTCGGCTATTAGTTTAACCTGTGACTCTTGAATTTCATATTTTAATTTCATACTCTGAAACTAAATTTGTAATAATGATCTTACTTGTTTCTTCCTGCTTCTCTTTGGGAAATAACTCTTTTCTTCCAATCTTCTCATTTTATTGATACGTGTAAGTGCAAAATATAAAGTTTACATTGATCTTGAACATTTTGTGCACATACATATCATAAAAAAGTTACAGATCCTTTGCCTCTCTCCTTTTGACCCTCCCTCCACCCCACCCCCAGTTCCCATTATTTTCCACATTAAGTTCTGTGAAATAATTGTGACCTGGGTCTCTCATATGAGAGAGACCATTCGATGTTTCACCTTCTGCTTCTGACTCACTTCACTAAGCATGATGGTCTCAAGTTACCTCCACTTGCCTACAAAATCCTTCAACCTATCTGTGTTTATAGATGCACAGTATTCCATTGTGTATAAATACCACAGTTTGTGTATCCATTGGTCTGTGGATGGGTATCTTGGTGACTTCCACATTTTAGCTAGTGTTAGTTGTATTGCTAAGAACATGGGTGTACATGTATCTCTGTTATGTGTTGTTTTTAACTTTCTAAACAGTTCTAAAATAACAGTATGCTGCTATGTCTGTTGCTTTATGTGTAATATACTTTTGTGATATTGACTTAATTTAATGTAGTAATTCATTTATTTGATTTCTGATGTAAGTTTAGCCTGAGAAATCTGATCAGTGTAATTCAATGTAATGATAACCTGAATATCTTTTCTATGGCAGCACAACTGGTAATAGCCAAATCTTGGAAGAACCTAATATGTTCAGGTACAGATGAAGGGATAAAGATCTGGTACACACACACACACACACACACACACAAAAAAAAAAAATGGTGTATTACTTTGGCATTAATAACAACACATCTGAATCATCTTTAGGAAAATGGATGCACCTTGAGACCATTATGCTCAGTGAAATGAGTCACACCCAGAAAGTTAAATAATATATGGTTTATCTAATATGAGAAAAACCAAACCAAAAAAATCTAAGAGACACAGAATAAAGTAAGAAATAGACCCTGTAGAGAAAGAAAGGGAAAGGAAAGTGAAAGGGAGGGAAGGAGAAATGATGATGATACGTAAAAAAAATTAAAAGAACCAAATCAGGGTGACGGTTAGAGTTGGAGGAGGGAGAAGTTATGGGAGGGTCAAAAAGGGGTAGAAGGGATTGTATTTATGTTGTGACCTATATGTGCACAAAATCCTCAAGTTCAATGTAAACATTATGTTTCACACACACATATACATATATATGGGAGCCATTCAATGTTGTCAGAAGCAAAAGCAGGCATCCATCCAATTTTTTTATGTCTTTCATGCTGGTTCTGTGATGACAGCACGGTGCACTAGAACCTCCTTTAAATTTTTGTTGAAAATATGTTAATGACTAGGAAAACAAATGTGGTCCGAGATTCCCTGGTTCCCTAGCGGGGAATTCACTTCTTAAGAGTTATTATGTGTGGTACAAACTTTGGTTCTTCTTTGAAACATTAGGCCCCTGAGTTAATAAAAACTCAGTAGCAAACAAAGGGTGGTTATAGTTTCCCTCTGGCATGACTTTATTTTTAAACCTCTCTATCATCTCCCTAACAGCACAGGTCTTTCATCAAGAAACCATCATACTTGATGAGACCACACCTCAAAATAAAAAACAGAAGGCGAGCTGGAGATGCAGCTCAGTGTGGAGGCCGGGGGAACAATCCCCAGGGCCAGAAGACGACCCAAAAGCTTGGCATCGAAACTCTGCCTTCCTCTTCGCAATCTGCTGGTGTCGTCCCAAAGCCGCCTCATCCTCAGGGAACGCCTCATCCCCGCCCTCGACGTGAGCCTGATGATAATCGATTTCAGGTCAGATTCTCTCATTCAACCGGTATGAGACTGTCTTACTCATCTTAAAGGCAGCAACCATTTCATGGAAATAATTTCTGAAATGAAGAACTTAAAACAGAAATGGTTCAAGCTCAGCAATGTTCTCCACTTGTAGGCGCTTTAATAGAGCAGACTGATCAAATGGGATCTTCAGGCTCCATTCTGTCCAAATAGCGGCTCCAGACCACCAGCAACTGTAATGGCACAGAAGCAGTTCAAAACCGAAGACCCAGAGTGTTCATACGCTCAGAGAGACGCGTCAGAGCACCCGAGGGCAGTCTGACTCCACTGTTCAGAGTGGGGCTCTCCTCACAAACGGCACTGGATGCAGAAGCTGGGAGCAGGAGAAAAATGGCACCAAGGTGAACGCCACTGGCAGAGTCCGCTGCGTTTACCTAAAGCATCACAGCAAGTGCTGGTTTCTGAGGAAGCAGTAGAGACGCACCATTTCGGTCCCTTTCAGAGAATCTGTCCGAGGGCTGCAGTTGACCGAGTCTTCAGCTTCTGTCGCTCCACAGCATTCAGGTCAGTTTTCCTCAGGGAGGTCTCAGCCGGCCATGCAGCATGCTTGGGAGACCACCGGCAGCCCACTCCTACACAATGTGGAACTCATCCAGGCACCAATCTTTGCTTAAGGAATCCTCATCGACATGGTCCAAACTTTTCAGAGTTATGTAAATTCCTGCATAATATTCGTGCCCTTCATCTTTTCAAGTGTCAGACTCCCAGTGAAGTGGAAGCAGAATTGATTTATGTAAACAGAACACGAACCGTATATGTATATATTCTGGGGTGTACCCAGGACCCTTGCTCTGAACTACAGATCTTTTCGTATTTTGAGGTCTCACTAAGTCACTGACTTGCTCAAATAGGCCTTAAATTTATAATCCTCCTGCCTTAACCTCCCAAAATGCAGGATTACAAACATGAACCACCAGTCCTGGTTGGGTTTAAATGTTTACACTAGCCATATTAAAAAAAAAAAGAACAAAAAAACAGGTGAAATAAATTTTAATTATATTGATATATATTTAACATTTTATTCTGAAATGTCATTTCAACTTACAATACAGCAAAAATTTTTCAAGTCTTTAAGAAGGAGGAGGTCTTTCATATTTTTGTATGCATGAGAAAGTTATTTCTATTTTTGTTCTTTCATGTGAAGTTTCAGAACTTCAGAGTGTATTTTATACGCCTCAATCTGACCTGGTCATATTGCAAACATTTAATAATTCCATGATCACAGGCAGTGAGGTCCCAAGGCTTTTCCCATCCATCCCCACTCCAGACTTCTCTTTCACAGATGCTATTCTCCAAAATCCTTAAATATACCTAAACCTTTTTTAGCATCTTCTTAAAAAATGTGAACTGACACAACTTGCTTCTTCTCTGGTCCAAGTATTATTTTCAGACGCAGATTCTTTTCTAAAACCATTGTAATCATAACACTCTCCCACTTGAAAGATGTTAATGGTCAACCTCTATTTAAGTAAATAATAATAATAATAATCTGTTCATTTGAGTTCCAGCAACCTCCATCCTACAGCTCCTCTACACAGTGAGCCTCACTTCCACACACACTGTCTGGCAGGTGGCAGATAGGTCACATCTCAATCAGTCGAACAGCTAACCTCATTTTACACCACCCCCAACTGCTCAGGCTGCTCTCTTCCCCCAATATGCGATGTGTGCTGTGTCTTTCCACTGGACCTGTCTGAGGCTGATTTTTGAAGCTTGCTGTTAAGTCTTGCCTATGTGCACAATTAATAGACTAAAAGTGCATCTAAAGCCCACGGGTGTATTCACAAAATGAAGTCAGATATATAATTTGCAGAACACTAACAAAAGTACGGTATTAGCTTCCCATGTTCATTTGATCAGTGATCAGCATATATGTGCTCAGGGCATACTTACTCAATGGATGATTAACACTGTGACAAGTTCTGGTTTTTAAGGTAGGCTGGTGAAGTCTGTCAATTTGGCTAGTTACGGTGCCCAGCTATTTGGTCAAACACCAGTCTAGATGTTGCCATGAACGTACCTTTTAGATATTGTTAATGTTTACAACCAATCCACTCACCTTTTGTCAGGCAGATGGCCCTTGAGGTTGTGGGCGATCTTCTTCCAGCCATTTGAGGAATCTCAGAATGAAGACTGATTTTCAAAAGGTGTTGTTTACCTGGCAAAGGCCAAAGCCAAGAAGTTACAGTCCAAAGCGGGGGGCGAAGAGAGGTCCTTACGGGCCACACAAGGCCATCACGTGATAAAGTGTCCAATGTACAGCCCCAAACTGGGATTTCTTCTATATTTACTGAGATACAGCAAGAGAAATGCTTGAGATAGCAAATTATTACAGAGAACTTCTAAAAGCAAATTGGAAACTAGACAATTGTTAACTTCAAAACAAATTTGCAAGGCCAGGCATATTTCTAATCCACCACCTCATTTCACAAGCAGTAGAGACGGGGGGGTGCATCACAGAATACAACGTTTCTGTTGGTTTGGTCAGAGAAGCATGCATCATTCTTTGGCCTGATTACCAAGGCCACGACTAAGGCAATGAGGTTGAGCAGCTTCTTGGGTCAGCTTGGGGGGAGAATGAACTTGCAATCCCACAAGGAGGGAAAGGAAGTTCTGCCTGGAGACAGAGCACGCGCATGCTGCCTGCGTCTCCAGCCTTCTGCCCTGCATATTTCAGGCTCAATATTGCAACGAACTTTTAACAGAATTTCCAGCCACTCAACCTGCCTTGCAGATTTTGGTCTTGCTGGTCCCAACAATCCCATGAGTCAATTCCTTAAAATAAATCTCTAATGGTCTGCTTCTCTAGAGAGCCCTGGTATTCTTTCTTTCCATTATGAAGATGGAACAGAAAAACTTGGAAAGTGAAGTAACGGCATAAGGTAGCAACATGTTTCCATAATAAATCATTAAATTGTAACTGTCAAATTCATGCTACAGACACTACCCATTCAGGTGTTCAGAAGAAAGATTAATTGTTACGGGCTACATCTCTGAATGTGTTCGTGTATACCAAAAACACAAACACTCGGGTATTTAGTCTTGACGTTACTAGAATTAAAAAACTAATTTGTCAGCACCCCAACTCCATCTTTTTAAAAAGCACATCCCACATTTGGTCTGTTTCAGTTTTGGGTAAAGTATGTCTCTGCCAAGATAGAAATGAGGAGAAAGCATGACCTAGTTTTAAACTCGGGCAAAACTCGTTTTGCAAGTTTATCAAAAAAACTGCTTCGCCAAAAAAAAAAAAAAAAAAAAATCCCTTGTTAAAGCTTCTAAAATCCCTTGTTAAAGCTTCTTGAGGATATGTAAGAATTGAAAAAAAGAACCCCAAAGTCAGAACAAGAAACCGTAATTTTCAATGTCACACACACACACACACACACACACACACACACAGAGAGAGAGAGAGAGAGAGAGAGAGAGAGAGAGTTGTGTCATTTAATTCCTTAGAAATGCAATTTTCTTTTAGCATGACATTTTTAAAAGGCTCTTGTTTCAGTTTCCCATGTTTCACCATTTTTGCCACACCCACACCCACTTCCCTCTTACCACAGCAGACCAAACTGAGGAGGTCTCTGGCTGCTCAATCTCAATCATTTGAAGATCCACAATCCAGGCAAATAATTTTACGTAAAAAGTGTGTCAGTGTCTGGATCCGGAATGTCCCCCCAAAGCCTCATGTGCCTATGCATACCGTGTAGGTTTGGAAGGTGGGACCTGACTGGAAGGGGCAGATGCTTGGAGCTTGGCCTGGCGGGGCGTGTGCTGGTTCTGCCCTTCCTCCCAGTCTCTCTGTTCTGCTACCCTGTGAAAATCTGCCTCTGGGACTCTGGCTCTGGCCCTGCTCCAGCCTTGCCATGTGATTTCCTCATTTTTACAGCCACCCACCCTTGAAAGGACCGAGACCTTCTGAACTGTGAGCTAAAATAAATCTTCCCTCCCTAAAGTTGTGGATGTCAGGTTTTGAGTCACAGCGGCGAGAAAGTAACTAAGATAAAGTACAATGCCTTAAAGGAGTCTTATTCCAAATACACCGAGAATTCTTAAAATTCAACAGAAAAAATAACAAATGTTTAAAATGAAGATAAAAATGACAAGTATACATGTAAAGAGGTATAATTTGGGAACTGTAAATTGAGATACCAGGGAGATATCACCACACAGACAGTCAAAATCCAAACCTCCAACACCATGAAATGCTGATGAGGACGCAGACCAAAGGAGCTTTCATCCTTCGCTGTCAGAAACGCACAACGGCGCCATCACCTCAGGAGACGGCGCAGCACTTTCTTCCAAAATGAAACATTACCATGTCGTACAGTAACTCAGCATACACGCATGCCATACATTTGACCAAACTCACAGAGTGCACAACACCATGAGCAAACTCTAGCATGAACTGTGGGTTTCGGGTGTTCGTGACGTGCCAACACCGGTTCATCACTTGTCACCTGTGAGCCACTGTGGCTCAGGGTCGGGCAGCGGGAGGGGTGGACATGCGCAGGGGCGGGTGACACGGAGGGTCCCATATATTTTCTGCTCCTTTTGTCTGTGCACATAAAACTGCTTTAAAAGTAAAGATTATTAATGTTTAAAGGTTAAATTTCTCATCTGTACATTGAATGAAAATATTCTGTGAGCAGTATTGCCACAGGATGTCGAATTTCCCAAAGCCTTTCCCACAGCACCCCGCTTGCCCTCCTTCAGAAAGCCTTGTACTTCCCGTCCACGCTCAGCTCTCCCAGCCGCGCGCTGCCTCCTCACTGTCCTCCTAATACATCCTTTGCTCACGGAGGCACAGAAGAGGAGAAACAACAAGAGGCTAAATTAGGTATGAGTAACTAAAATTCTAGGAAATAAGAGGTGAAGTAGTTCAAACTGCAAACACACCTAGAGGAAATTTATTACTCCAAGATACGCTCTGGGTCTACTCTGAGTTGATCCCATCAATCCTTCCCACCCAGCATCACAAGCCAACAAGGAAACTGGGCACTTTATTTCTGAATCTCACAGTTGAGTACCAAGCAATGCACTACTTGTCCGGATGACCCGCATCTGTGATTTCCACACTGGAATAACCACCGGCGACTATTAGAGTGAGTTCTAATAGGACTGGAGGCTCGATTCTACTAGGGCAGCACTCCGTGAACCAGCCAATGAGACGAGGGCAGACAGTGGATGTGGATCAGACTCTGTCTCTCCCCTCTTCACTCCACAAGATGGCAGCTACCACCTGGATTAGTCTTTAGAAATATAAGCAGGACAGGATTACTACATAGTTTTAGTGCTTTGTTAGTGGATTGGGATAGGCCCAATTATTTCTGTTTTTCCAGAAAATTAATAACTCTCCCTTTCACTGTCAAGATCAGAAAATGGAAAGACATCCCCTGCTCTTGGATAAGCAAAATCAATACAGTTAAAATGACTATACTGCTGAAACTGATATACAGATTCAATACAATTCCTATCAAAGTAACAACAAACTGTTGCAAAGAACTTGAAAAAATATTTCTTAAATTCATATGGAACCAAAAGAGACCTAGAATAGACAAAGCAGTTTTGAGTAAGAAGACTAAGGCAGGAGGCATTACAAAACCAGACATCAAGCTATATCATAAGGCAATAGTTGCAAAAACAATTTGGTACTGGCACAAAAACAGACAGACCAGTGGAACAGAACTGAGGATGCAGACACAAACTACCTAATCTTCAATAAAGGAGCCAAAAGCACACACTGGAAAAGGGACAGCCTGTTCAACAAATGGCGCTGGGAAAACTGGACACCAAATTCAGAAAAATGAACCTAGACACACACCTGTCACCATGCACCAAAATCAAAACAAAGTGGATCAAAGACCTAGATATTAAAACTGAAACACTGAACCTTCTAGAAGACAAATAAGGCAAATGTCTAAAAGATGCAGGTGTAGCCAAAGACTTTCTTAATAAGATACCAAAAGCAAAAGAAATAGCCCCCAGAATTAACTTCAGGATTATGTCAAATTAAAAAGTTTCTGCACAGCAAAGGAACTTATGAACAGGATAAGAAGAGAATCGACAGACTGGGAAAAAATATTCACTATCAATGCCTCAGATAAGAGGCTCATAACCAGAATCTACAGGGAACTGAAGAAAAGGAAGCCCCTCAAAATCAAAGACCCTATTGAAAAACGGGCACAAGGATGAATAGGCAGTTCACAGATGAAGGTCAAATGGCCAATAAATACATGAAAATATGTTCAGCATCCTTATCCATAAAAGAAATGCAAATCAAAACAACACTAAGATACCATCTCACTCCAGAGAGAATGGCCTATATCAACAAGTCAAATAGTAATCAGCGAGGGGAGGCTGTGGGGAGAAAGGAACCCTCCTGCACTGCTGATGGGAGTGTAAATTTGTACAACCCCTTTGGAAAGCAGTATGGAGAGCTTTCAAAAGACTAGAAATAAATATCCCCTTCAATCCAGCGACACCCCTCCTGGGAATATACCCAAAAGAGGCCAAAACAACACATAACAGAGATACATGTACACCCATGTTCACAGCAGCACAACAACAGCTAAAATAAGGAAGTCACCAAAATACTCAACAGACCAATGGATACACAAACTGTGGCATTTAGACAGATAGGTTGGAGGCTTTTGTAGGCAAATGGAGGCAACTTGAGACCATCATGCATAGTGACGTGAGTCAGAGCAGAAGGTGAAATATCAAATGGTTTTTTCTGATACAAGAGACCCAGATCACAATTATTTCATGGAACTTACTGTGGGAAATAATGGGAACTGGTAGGGATGGTCAAAAGGAGAGACGGGAATGATCTGTAACTTTGTCATGATATGTACGTGCACAAAATGTTCAAAATCAATGTAAACTTTAAGTTTGCACTTATGTATCTCAATAAAACGGGGGGAAAAAAGAGCATCCTATTTTGAACAGTAATGTCACCCTATGTGGAAAGAAGGCCGACACACTGTTATAACCAACTTTTAATTGAATGCAATGAAAGGAAAGGAAGGCTTTCTATAGCTATTGTATAAATAAAATTCTCCAAAGAAACAGAACCAAAAAATTGTGTCTTTACACAGAGAGAGAGGGGGTGAGAGAGAATTTGTATTCAGGATTTGGGCTGGATAATTACAGAAACTCAGAAGTCCGAAGTTCCAGGGTGGGCCAACAGGCTGGTGGACTTAACACCTAAAAACCAGCCCTCAAGACTGTGGCTGGAAGAAATCCTGCTTGCTTGAAGGTCAGTTTTTTCATTTATTCAGACCTTCCAATTGATCAGTTGAGCCACCTTACGTAGAGCAACTGGTTTTACTCAAATCTACCAATTTAAAGGTGAATCTCACTCAAAAATGCCCTCACAGAAACATCCAGAATAAGGCTTAAACAAATACGTGGGCACCGTGGTTCAGCCAAGTTGACCCATAAAACTCACTGCCACCGCTGGGTCTGGAGCCATCTCATCCCTTGCATTTACTGATGTTCTCTGATCTCAGTGCTGTCATGAAGCTTGTCTCCCATTTCCATGCCTTCCTGACAGGGAACGATGACATTTCTGTTTCTATGGAAACGACTCCTTTTGCCATCATAAAGAATGTAATGGAGCTACAGGGCAACATTTGTTTGTGGAATGGTGCATTCAGAACTCAAATAGTTTCCATCTGAGGGAAAGGACAAGTTCTGTTTTAGTAGGAATCCACAGAAAACTCCCTTTTCACATACCTTGAGCTCTGAGAGCAAATTTCACTGTGTCACACACCTTCTTTTCCCACCAGACCATCCCTTAAGCCTATAGGTTTTAGGATTAGAGCTGCTGGTATAAAGCAGGAGCTTACCTATTATAGGAGTGACGAGTGACCTTTTAATTTATTATCCAAACCATATGATTTTTAGAACCAAAGGAGTCTTAAAAATAATTAAGACGTCTTCACTGATCCCCAGCCTTCACAAAGGAAATGAGACAACAGAATCACCTTGGGTATAGCTGACAATCCTGTGTTTTAAATTTAAGCGTTGGTGGATATTTTGCTGTGAATCTGACAGGAATGCTGGGTTTTTAGTGCCCAAGTGACCTGGTATCTAAATGCCCTATCTATGAGGATGAGATACAATATCTGATCCCACAAGAGGGAGCTGAGGTCTTCTCCCTGTGTGATGGGTAAGCTTATTATCATCAACACAAGTGGCAGGGGAGCCACCTAGCAGATTACTAAAGCACACTTCTGGGTGTGACTGTGTAGATATCATGGAGATATGACATGGGGTTCATATGTGCCCCTGGCGCCTTCCTCCCTGGTGCTGTTCTATGCTTTCATTCCCCTGCCACCACGAGGTGAGCAGCTTTGTCCGACTGTGCCCTACCACCACGATGTCCCCATCTTGACGCTAGCAACTCATGGACTGAAGCTTCTGAAGCCATGCGTCAAAATAAACATCCTCCTGTAAAGAGCAGGTGTCAGATATTTAGTATAAGCAACATAAAAACTGACTAATACACACTGGAACCATGATCAGCACAGGATACACGTCCCATTCGCATGTTCATCACTGCATCTGCTAATAAAACTTGCTAACAAAAATGCCATCCTGGGGATGGAGGAATGGCTCAGCCTAGCAAGTGCTTAGACAAGCACTAAGCACCTAAGTTCGATTCCCCAGTACCACATAAACCAGGCATTGTGATGCACACCTATAACCCCAATACTCAGGAGGCTGAGACAGCAGGACTGCTGTGAGTCCAAGGCCATCCCTTGCTCCATAGTGAGTTCAGGACCAGCCTGGGCTACAAAACAAGACCTTGTCTCAAAAAAAAAAAAAAAAAATGCCATCCTCCCCTCATTTTACAGAGAAGAACCCAGTGTCCTCAGACCTGCAGGTTTTCTAAGAAGATTATCCCCAAACTTCTCCATCATCTTCATGCACCCAAACCAGCTTGAAATGGTGGGAAAATTTTACTCTGACCTCTCTTTTTCACTTGATGATGTCATCAGGACAAGAGGAATTCAGAGCTTCATATCTAACTTTCTTTCTTCATCTCTATACTGTCTCTCTCTGCTGAGACATTTTCTCATTCAGAGAGAAACAAATCTGCTTCCTGGACTAACATACAGACTTCGTAAGAAGCAACCAGATGGAGGCCATATGTAAAATACAAAGTTTTTCAGTCCATTTAAGAGCATGACTATGAAAATACATCTACTCATTCGTTCATTTAGTGAGCACTGGAGACCATGGGACTGTCTTGGTCATTGGAGACACAGAAAGTAATAAAATAGACAAAAGTTTTGCCATCAAAGAGTGTAGGTTTGGAAAAGTATTAATAAAGTTCATGTGAAAAGCCTTTGTGGTATTTAGTTTACATGTTTGTCTTTGCCTCTCTTATAATCTACCAAAGTAGTAATCATTTTTACTTTTTTAGTTATTTCAGAGGCTCATCAGGACCTCAACATTTCATTCTCACAATTGCAAATTTACCATGTTCTCTTTTTTGTGAAAACAGCTCTAGTGCTTCTTGACCTCTCATGAAGATGACTGTAAGGAAACAAACAACTCAGACCTCAATAGAAAATCATGTTATCCTGACCATGGGAGATAACAGGTTCTCTATACTGCTTGCTAACCAGCTTCTCATACGCTTATTTTGTTTGGCTGTTAAAAGAAACACTAAGAGACCTTAAGAACAGAGCCTTTAGGAAAACATAGCCAAAACAGGATAAATTTTACTTGATTTCTAAGTTCTGTTTCATTCTAAGCACTTATGGTTAAATAGTCAATAATAGTAAGAAATAGTTATTATCTTCTGAAAAATCCCTCTTATGTAGTGAGTTGGCATCATAAAAATACACCTGCTCAAGAGGGATAAGATCATACGAGAGGTTGACAGATGCTCAAACACATGAAGCAGTAACACTATTCTTCATAAGACAAAAGAATTTGATAACTTTCTTAACAATGAGTTACCTTTGAGAATGCAATGGTGAAGAACAATCGATATAAAAAATGGTACGCGTACACAACGGTGTACTCCTCTTGCCTAAAGACGAACAGGTTTGAGGCTTCTGCGGGTAAATGGGTACAATTTGAGACCATCACACTTAGTGAAGTGATCAAACACAGAAGGCAAAATATCACATAGTTTCTCTAATATGAGAAACCCAGAATATAGGCATTTTATAGAACCAAATGGGTGTGATGGTGGGAGTTACAGGAGCTGAGAAGAGTGCGGGAGAGCCAAAATGGGGAGGGGCAGGCGTTGTAACACTGGTACAACACATATGTGTGCAAAGTACTCAAACTCAATGTAACCATTATGTATCACATACCTATATTAATAAAAATGGGGAAAAAAGAGAAAATACAACACTGAGACCCTGATAAGTCCCAAACACCAAAGGATGTAAACATTTTATTCTACTATTACAGTAGATATTTAAGAGAGCAATGACAAAAACTAAAAGATTTAGAGGAAATGTCACGATTTAAATTTAGGGTATTTAGGTATTAGATATTTCAAAACTCTGCTAAAGAAAAATGTTCTCACTATGACTCTAAAATATCATTTAGAATTACAAGCTTCCAAATGCTCAAATATCTTTATATTTGGTGTTGAAAAATAAATTTTAAACCTTTGTCAGCTTTCACTGTGTCACTTACCCAATGGTTCGTCTTGTCTTCACCACGTGTGTCTATCAGAACTCAGCGCTCTTCACACATCATGTGGTACACGTCAGGAGACACAACCCACTACCAGCTTGAAACATGCCTCCACTTTCTTGCTAAGTACAGCAAGAAGGTAAGGCTCGGGCCCATCTCTGCTACCCAGAGTCCAGTTGGGAAAAGAGAGACCATTTTCCTTAAAACAAAGAGCAGGCTCACTTTCATTCATCGTGAAAGCAGCAGACCTCCCAAACTTAGTGTTTCTCTCCTATGATGCGACCCACTACACGTACAGGTATGCACCCGGGTTCCTATGCCACCCCGCCACTTGGCAATTCACAGATATAAAGCTCTGGGTATTGCTTTATCTGTGAGGAACCCATTTTTTATCTCTAATTCAGGAGTCTCCCATCTTCTGTCAGCATCAAGAAAGCAAAAACAAGCTGATTTGTCAGTTTGTAAGGAGGGCAAAATTTCAGACGCTGCATCGTTCTTGCCAATATAATTGAAGAAGTGCTAATGACAGCTTTTCCCTTCTCTTCACTGACTCAAAGACCAACAAGCTGTTGAATGGATGGAAGTATAAAAAGGAGAGGGACAGAAAAGAACTGGAACGGTTCTAGAATGGTTGGCCAAATTCAGCCAATACACTAAGTCACGGAAGTTCCGAACAAACTCAGAGTTAAAGACAAACATCACGCGTGTGAGGACAGGCCTGCCTAGCTGCGTCAAGCGCCAGAGTCTGTATCTTGTTCGTCACACATCTTTTGACAATTTGTTCATTTAATGATTATTTATCATTAAGATGGGGAGAGAACTAAAAGAAAACAGAGAGAGAACTAAAAGATCTTACAAGACCCTGAGAGTTCTAGAACAAACCAGCCGCTCGATCTGGGTTGGTGGAGACCAGTGTGTTGGAGACCTCTGTTGTCCCTAAGGCCAGAACATACTTGGCCAACTGCAAGCATAGCAACAGTCAGAAATGTTTACGTTACAAAGGTCACATAGGCAAAATACTAAACAGCATAACTGGAACACAGGAACTCTCCCTGCTAGACAGGTGGAAATCCTGTGCTTCGTTCTTTATCTGATATGTAATTATAAGCTTTGGTCTCATGTCATTATGAACACTTTATGCTGTTAATATTCTACCTGAAAAACAACATTGTTATGCTATAACCTTGTTTTTGATGGCTTTGGGAATATATTTGTAATTTCTTTGAGCTCGGTGCTTATGCAAGACGATACAATAAATATACAGTAGAGAAAAGGAATGGGGCTTCTGTTCCTCGAGACTCTAATTGTCTGTTTCATTCCATTGTGCCGTCGCCCCTCTTAGGGGATCCATGTAAGAAACTCTCCACACAGACTCTGCTGTGTGAGACGTGGCACCTGATGTTCACCTAGCTCTTTCTTAAGGTACCAGATCGCCAGCAAGCATTCTCAGTAACAGATACTCACTCGGTCTACGAAATACGAAAGGACACAGTTTTTCACGGTGTTTTCTCAGCCTTGTCATGGCATATTCAGAGTACACATACATATTATCAGAGGTAGAAACAACAAAAAAGCATAAAAATCACTGCGGGACATTAGGTAACAAGATTAGGAGATGATACATTGCTTGTGCTGATTCACATCCACCCAGTGAGCCAGAAACCTGTGTGCGCATCTGTGAGCTCTCTGATGCTGAGTCACAGAAGGGAGAGAGAAGTTCCTCCAGTTAATCAATACCAGATCCTATAAGAGTCGTAGAGCTCTAGCACAAAAAAGATGCAATGTAGCAGGCAAAAGACACAAGGGCAAGCTTGGCTCATCCTTACCTGCGTTGATCCATTGTCCCACTCGGAATGTGCCACAGTGCCAAGTGCAAGCTGTTACCAGAAGCATGTTGGCTGAAGCCATTAAACCTGATTCTGAGTCTTACCCAACTAAATTAGCTAAAGACGATAAAAATTCTTCATATTTTTATTTGTTACTAAGCATTATCTTAACAACCACGCAAGCTTTAAGACCAGAAGAAATTGACTCATAATTCCATGATTTTAATAAAGTTTAACTCAATAAAAATTTTAATTTTTGTCTTCATTTCTAATCATTTTCCATAAGCTCGCTCACATGTAAAATGACTGCACTAATTTTGTAGCTACATTCTCGTGCTCTTTTAAAGTTTTGAGGGCTTTTATTGTTGTTTCTAGTTTTGTTTGGTTGTTGGAGGAAGAGGCGGAGTGGAAAAAAAGGGTAATGGTACCATTTCTGGTCATCCAAGATTAAAAAGGCTAGACTATCTGGGTGGAATAAAACTCTGACTTTCCAGTTTTCACAAGAGTGACGACTCTGCCTTCTGTGCATCTGGTCTCTGAGGACTTGTTTTTCACTTTTATCACCAGTAGAACCCTCATGAAGAATAAGCACTTGTCAAACCCCCTTCATCCAGTATGAAAGAGTCAAGTGGACAAGCAAATCATCTATGCTGTGGGGTTTCCCAACCTCCAGCTTGAAGGAATCAGAAATCACAGTATCCCAGTTCTTTAATTTCACACTATATTTTTAATAAAAGAATTGAAACTGAGAGATTTCATGCTAACCGTACATTTGTCTTTTTTCACAGTGAAATGGGTTTACCCATGGAAAAAAAAGACTCACACTACACATTTATTGTGAGGTTTTGTTAAAAAAAAATACCGCTCTCTGCAGAACTTTTTATACACTTTTTTTCCCTAAAAATTAAAGCACAGAATGGGGAAACATAACTGATGTGGCTTTTGCATGGCTCAGAGCTGAGAGCTGGCCACACCTGTGACCCATTAGAGCCAAATTTCACCTCGGATTAACTTTTCACATCTCTTCTTGCTCTTTATAAATCGTTTTCTTTTAATTCCATGATTGATTTAACACTGTGTCAACTCTTACAAGTCACATTAAATCCTCTTAGATACAGAAGTTATAATATGTGTATTATGTATGAAAAGAGTAGATCAAACTCAAGATCAGAAAAATCTATAAGCTGGAGTCCTACAGAATCGAGAAAGGAGAATAGGGCTACGTTAGTATTGCTTAAACAAATTTGGTGAAGAAATATCTGTGGCAGTGAATACATATATCTACTGTGAATGCCACGCAAGATAGGATGCAGGAGGCCAGTGACACAAGTAATAAAAACAATTTACCAAGGCAAGGACATGGGTGTGGTAAGAGTTTATTCCTACTGGAATACACTGTCACGGGGACAGTAGCAAGTTCCAGCAGAGGAATTGTGCTGCTATCCTGACTGGGGTTTTAATCAGGGTTTGAACATGTGAAAAACGGTCTGGGCAGCAAATCAGTTCATCTAAAAAATGTCTTCTCGTGGATCATTTAGCACTTTGCAGATCTTCCAAAAGCACGTGTGCTGTGTCTAAAATTATGTTTAAAGGTGCTATTTGGCAAGACTATTTCCTTCATCACAGAAGGCCTGTGGCTTCGGATAAGGAGATCCAGACATACTAACTTTCAGAGAAGAGTCCGGAACTCACTGGGAGGTGGGAATGGGCCTTGCATCAAAGGTTTGTTTTATCTTCTGCAATTTTTGTCAGTATTACTATACTGTCTTATAACCCCTGGGTACTAACTGGCTTTAACAAAAGATCTCTGCTAACAAGGACTTTAATCCTGTGTTGCAAATGAGCACCCTCTACATGAAGAAGCAGTCAGGGGACGGTGAAGCACAGAGGCTCAAAAGACTTCAAGGCCAGCCAGTAGGGTCCTTTAAATACTAAATTCACGGCCTTCATTTCCACTAATTTTTGAATGAGGCAGTGGCTGTTGACGCCGTCCGGCCAATTATGATCACAGCCGCACAGCCGTCTCTGCTGCAGCCCTTTGGATCCCGCTGAAGGACTTCTATGTGTTGGATGCACGTTGAGCTTTCGGTTTTCCACACTGAAATTTAACTTCCAGCAGGGTATCTTAGTGACAATGCCCAACAGGCAGTGACGTAGAGTCTGGAGCTTGATACAGAAGACGCAGAGACTGGTGTGGAAATTATCCACAAAGAAGCAGTAAGAGAAGATGAGTGCTTTGGGCTCTGGCCCCTTCCAGAAACACTGAAAGTGATCCCACAGGGCCGTGACATCCACGAAGACAAATATCAAGCTCTCTTGAATTACAGGGCATGCAGTGACAGTAAGACACTTCAATGCCTTAAAAATTGATGCCTTTTATCAGTATAACAAAGACTAAACTTAGAGCAGTTTTTAGTTGTTTTATTACTAAGATTCGAGAGTTAATGAGTAACCATTCCTTTTTTTTTTTTTTTTTTGCAAGGGGTGATAAATGACACTGAGAGGTTGGAAGTATAAAAGAAAATGTATGATATATATATAAACTGAGAAAATCAAATTCTTTAGAGACTAACAAAAGAGTAATGTTGGCAATTCAGCTGAGACAAAGAAATAAATAGGAGGCTTGCTTCAAGGTTGTTCAGTGATGCCCTTAAACAGCAAATACTATCCAATGTCAAGAGAAATAAGCTCATACTATGACAGGCCACAGTCCTCTATAAAAACCACTAGAGAGAAAGAAAGACAACGAAGGAAAAATTGGCACCTGTATAGCAAACACAGAACCTCTGGGATGTGGGTCACAGACACTATAAATAAGCAGCATAAGTTAAATGCAAAAATAGCCCGGTGTTAACGGCGGACTGTCAGAAGTGGTTAGCCTGAAACGGACCAGGTGCGAAAGGGAATGTCACAGAACAGGAGGTTCAGTGCTCATGCCATAGGCAACCGTGCAGAAGAACACAGGGAGGGAACGATGGGAGGTGTGACAGGAGAGGGAAGGACAAGATAACGGGCCAAGGAGTTGGGGCGCCATGTTGCAGGTAATGGAAATTTACTAGGAATTTTAAGGGAAAGGAAAAGAATACATTTCAGTTTATGTTAAAAAAGGGTTTCAGTGCAGGCATCTTCCTGGCAGACCAGAGACCAGCAAGAAGGAAACTAGTAACAGGTTCCTGCGGTCCGTGAGGGGGACAGGATGCGGGTATAGACTAACGGAAACGACAGGAAGGTGAGTGAAATGGAAGGAAGCACATTTGGCATCATTCTTTCAATAGCCATGGGCTTTAGAAAGCAGTTCTTTCAATCATCTTTTCAGGCACATCCTTCGTTTTTTAATAAACAGTCTACCAGGACATACTACTTTCTCAAAAGAGAGGCAGAAAAGCATCTAGAAGCAATACCATCTCACTTAGCAAAAAAAATTATAGGCTCTCCACGACCTGCTGGGCTTACGGAGGTGGTAATGCTCAGGCTTCGGATTCGAGTGCCCTTAGTACTTCTCTTGTCATATTCCCAATACAAGAGTCTCAAAGAGTATGTTACGTAGCTTTAAACTCTGACTGCAGCTGACAACAGTTCTTCTCATTCTTCTTCTTGGCATCACCAGGAAACACTGACGATTAAGATTTTAAAAGAAAATTCAGAGATGGCTACCGAGTACAACAGAGGAAGAATCCATCCTGCCCTCGTAGGAAGCCTTCCCAAAGGATACTTTCACTTACACATCAATAACCTGAACTTAGTAACACGTGTAACTTCATAGACACATGTAAACCTGTCTGAAAAGCCATTTTGTTAGCTGGACACACTGGCTTGGGCAGAGAGAATTCTAGCGTAGGAAGAACTAAAGCAAATGCCCTTGAGTGCCGCGTAACTGGCACGTCCAAGCAACCGTGAGAGACCCACGCAGTTGAAATGGAGAAATGAGAGAGGGGCAGGGGACAAGCCTAAAGATGAAATCGAGGACCAGGTCTTTCAGGACCCAACGACCCACACAGCACAGTCGTCTTTTATTCATGGTGAACAAAGAGCAGAAACCAGAGGTACACATTTCTTGTCTGCACAGAATCTCAGGCACTTCCAGGATCCATTTTAATACGACTCCTAACCTGGTTATCAACCTGAATATTTACCAATTTATCTACCTGAATATATCACTGCTTACAGAAAATGCACAGTTCCACACGAAACCAGACATACTTTCTTGCCTCCCCCCACCACTCCCACAAAATCTAGGAAAATCGCATATCAATGAATAAAAGGCTTTACCAACTATGACAGAAAAAAATGACATTAGTACATTTATTAAAGGTCAGAGAATAAAACCTATTCATGAATCAAAGTGAGCTAACTTAAACTTGTCATGCAGCCCACCGTCACTCTAGGGAGAAGTGGAGGCTAAGATGAATGGCCTTCCGGTCGCCATGGAGTGCGGGACGGCTGAGCACCACATCGCATGCCTCTGTGCTTCCTGTCAGCAGAACGGGGGACAGCCAGGCAAGGGAACATTTCATGCTGAACAGGACAATGAGAAAAATTAAACTGAAGCATTAAAAAAAAAAAGATAATTTGTCCCTGTTTTGAAAACATCATTCAAAATGATGGCTTGTCAAAGAAGCAAAGTGACCCAGAAGACAACCGGCCTTTGATGTGGCTCTCCCGCTGACAGTTCTGAGACAGGCTGGTCCGTCACACCCAGCGGAGACCTATGAGTGGGTGGCAGCAGGACAAAACTTGCCCAACAACTTCTCACTACACGAAGTGCCCACCTCGAACCAAAAACCCTCAAAACACAACCTACTAAATATTTTTAAATTTACAAAGACAAGTGATTTCTAGCGCAACTGAGCAAACAGCTGCCTCAAATAGTAGCAACGGAGAAGCAGGTTCCCTCAGTCAAATTGTAGACGAGCCGGTTTACAGATCCAGAACCCTTGAATGAAGGGGAGGCTTCCCCTTGAGGAAGGACACTTATGCACTATCAAAGTCATGATGTCAAAATTATTCCCATCCTTCCGCAAAGGGACCTACGGCCCTTCACCAGAGTAACTGTGCACTGGGGAAGGGGAAATGATCAGACATTTCGGGGATTACTAGACACTGGTTCTTAGTTAATACTAATTCCAGGACATCTGAGACATCATTGTGGACCTCCAGTTAAAGTAGGAGCCTATGGAGGCCATGTGATCAATGGAGTATTGGCTAAGGTCCGACTCACGGTGGGCCCTGGAGGTCCCTGAGTTCATCCTGTAGTCATTTCCCTAGTTCCAGAACATATAATTGGAACAGATACCCTTTGTACTTGGCAGAATCCCCACACTGGTTCCCTAACCTGTGGTGTGAGGGTGATCATGGTAGAAAACACCAAATGGAAGCCGCTGGAATTGCCTTTACCAAGGAAAATGGTAAACCAGAAACACCACATCCCTGGAGGGATTGTAGAGATTAGTGCCACCATCAAGGACTTGAAGGATTCAGGGGTGGTAGTTCCCACCGCATCCCCATTCAACTCTCCTATTCGGTGAGGGCAGAAAATGGATGGATGTTGGAGGATGACAGTGGATTATCATAAACTTAATGAGGTGGTGACACCAACTGCAGCTGCTGTACTAGATGTAGCCTCCCTACTTGAACAGATTACGTTATTATTGGAATTTTTAAAGTTACACTCTAAAGTTAAGCAACTGAATGTCAAGAGAATAGGTATTCTCCAAAGAGGAACTTTGTTCTCTATCGTGGGGAGGAACTCATCGTGTTTCCATTTGTACGCAGTGCAGTGGTGCTATGTTAGGTGTAATTACTACCTTGCCTATTGCTCTTGGGAATGAAGTATGGCTCAAGGAGGTGTGTCTGACTGTCAAGTTGACAAGGGGTGCATTGTGTCCACTGAAGAGATTATGTCAACTTGTGTGGATCACGTCCACACCTCCGTTAGGATTAGGATTTGTCAACCACACTAGATTGCGGGTCAAGAACTTGTTGGGATAAGAGTGTGAGTCTTTCGTGGGTTGGCCAATGAGAGAAGAGCACCCACCCTGATGTGGAAGGGCCAAATGGAACTCTGACGGTATAAAAGGGAGGAAGAGGGACAATTGTGACAGCTCTTCCTCTGGGAAAGCTCTCGCCTTTGCAATGGTCTACGGACACCGACTTGCTACACATCCAGATCATCAGCACAGATTCGCTCCAGTCTCCACTTGTGCCTGTCTGTCCATTGCTGCTTTTCGTCACTGATCTTCAGGCTTCAGTCCTCACCTGAGATCTACAGCCGATTCTCACCACACCGGCTGTCCTGCAGTCCCGGACGGGAGATCTACTTCACGGCTGAGCAGCCATCTTGGACTATCTCTATCCTTGAATTTGTAAGCCTTCTTAATAGACCCTTTTATGGTAAAATCTGTAAACTCTTGTCTTCTGAAGGAACCCAAACTAATACAACAATGTTCTTATTTCAGATAAAATAAAGATTTATAATCTGTTACACGGCACAATTGCAAACCAAAGCACTCCTGAGTCAGAACAGGGCTGACGGCAGCGCACCTGACGAGAGCCAGTGTGCATGCCCGGAATCAGGTGTCCTGTGTGCGACATTTCCTTCATGGCTACACAACCCACATTTGAAAGGCGGCCACATTTCCAAAGCAGTATTAAGATGCCACATTTGTATTTGTGAAGAAATACGGCATGGTTCTCAGCTACTGTGTGGGCTTAGGGAAGAGGCAAGCAGTACAGGACGGTGTGCGTCATTCTTTGATCCGACTGTGACTACCAGCCATAAAAACATCAATGCCGGTAAATATAGATGCTTTTAAACGGAAAGCCCTGGAGAGTATCTTAGACAGCAGTGTAACTTTCTGAGGAAACTGAGTAATCTAGACAAAAAACTACATGAACTTGTTCTGTCTCTGTCAACTCGTTAACACTATTGAGAGGTTAAATTTGAAGCCTTAAAGGAATCAAAGTGCTAGAAATTCTGTACTTCACCTGTCACTCCTTGCGTTAAAGTCAATTCAGTTCTAAACAGGAACTACTGCATGGGCAGCTCCAGAGGCCTTTGAGTAAACCTTCACCCACAGCACAGCCCTTCCAGAGATAAGTCGCTCAGTCTACGCAGAGAGACTCAGTCGGCCATCTGAAGCACGCATTTAGTCTATGAGTTTGGAGTCAGGCAAAAAGGCTGCATGATTTCCTACGTAAGTTTAAAAATGAACTGCTTCCTGAAGTCGGTCAGATACAATTTTGTTTTGATAAGAGGAGCCAACGGGCATTTCTTTTCCATCTGCACTGCTGACAGCCCCTGGGGCATAGGGATTGTGGCCTCCACAAGAGAAATGGCCTCTTGCTATATTCCTACTTCTGCCATCTCAATTCAGGCCTCTGCAGTTAGGCCTACTGTTCGAGTCTGCTTAACTCCACAGCTTACCCTCTGGCCCCTCACCATCCCACTCTGCTAACTCCGCACTGTCACCCCCCGAACCACCTTTGTGTATTGTGGCTCCACAATCCTGCTCAGAAGGTGTCCTGTGCCTGGCCCAGCCTTTGCACCACTCCTCACCTGGCTCCTCTAAGCGTCCCTCGGGATCACGCTCACTCGATGCCCTTCAGAAAGTGGTCTTGACCATCTTCCTGCCACCGACTGGCTGTGAGAAGAAGCCCTCCGTTAAACAAGACCTTCCATGCAGTAAAGTGACTTGTTCTCTCCTCGTGCCGAGCGCCACAGCCTCTAAGCCACAGTAGCAGGAGTCCAGGAGCTGAGCAAACATATCGCACCTGCAGGTCTCATGCTGACCAACCCCCTCTGCCCACAAACTGGGGAGTTAATTCTCAGATGTTCACCACTGCTGCAGCCATTGCCGTGGGGCCCCTCACCTAGGGTATAATCATACCACCTGATTATTGCTTATGAGGCAACGCGTCGATGACTCATTTTTG
The DNA here is from genome assembly GCA_004027205.1 of Ctenodactylus gundi. Classification (NCBI taxonomy): domain Eukaryota; kingdom Metazoa; phylum Chordata; class Mammalia; order Rodentia; family Ctenodactylidae; genus Ctenodactylus; species Ctenodactylus gundi. The sequence goes on along the minus strand of PVKB01000592.1, from coordinate 70,489 downwards.
TGCGGTCTATAATCTTTAGCCATGAGATGTGATGGGCAGCCAGAGAAGCCATCTGGAGCAGTTAAGAAGTAAATATTTAAAATATCTGGGAGTGAGCCATTGCTGCATTATGATAACACCACTGGAGACTGAAAGACCATGATTAGAGATAAATGTTTGACAAAGTATTTAAAAACAGTCTGTCAGCTGATTTAGAGGATACACATAAAACTGCTCCAATTTATATAAGTCTAGTTGGCTCCAGAAAGTAAATAATGCATTAAATTTTACGAGTCTTGCATGGCTTCAAATACTACCTGAGAAGCCAGAGGAATGACCCTTCTTAGATCATTTTCAGATATAAGATGCTCATGCACACGGGTCTACCATTCAGAGAGGCTCTATTCAAGTCATTTCAAAAGAAATAGTAGGTAAAATGTGTCTATAATGGTCAAACAAAATAGACTATATGAAAATATTGGAGAGGCTGGTGAGCACTATGTAATTATAATTAAATTATTTCTCTCCAACCCCCTTTTCTAGATTCTTGATATGGTAAAGAATAAAAAATCCATCTTATTTACATCTTTAAAACACTAGACAATAACTGGTATACTGATTTGCAAATATTTATGGAATAAGTCAAGAGACAAAAGAACAAGAATAACAAAGACTGAATTTTATCTACTCAAAGATCAACCCTCCTTCTGGCAGTCAGACTCATCATAGTTACACCATATAACTTTGTACATTCTCTTCATGAATTTCATGATCCTAGATTCCTCTGATGGTGTAAATCATCTATTCTTGATTTATGTATAATTCTGATGGTCCCTTTTTTATTTAACATGCTTTTGAAAATCTTCTAGAATGCCTAGATTTCACAGATGACTTTTATTGAGAACACTTGATATGAGCTTCCCTACAGCATCCAGACAGTTAAGATAGTTTCCATAAAAAAGTCAAATGTACACATCATTGTAGGAGAGCTTCCTCCAGAGAGTTAATTTTGTCTAACACTCAGCTTCATGGAAACTTTGACCAATAAAGAAAGCATTTGTTGTCCCAAAAGATTATTCCTTATCTATTTTTGTATCTATCATATTTCAGACCTATTTCAACTTGACAATTTTTTAGTAATAGCTGTAGACATGTACACGACAGTGTATCCTTGATTCATAGTCTGTATTTGATTTTTGCACTGTGCATGCAAATTATGCAAATCATAGATACATGTTAATTTCCTTCATATAAATAAAACACCTAGACAATCTGAGAAACACCATGCCTTAAAATGCTTTTGCTTATACAATTACCTTGAAGCAGCCTGATAAAGCCTAAAGACTCAACAACTCCAATGATTACCATTTAAGTCACAAAAGCAAGGTCACAGGCTTTTCTCTCTGCAACAGCCCTACTTTATCAGGATTACCAAACATAACACCCACCTTCATGACACATCATGTGACCGTGTATTAGATAAATGCTTGCATCCAAAAGGATCTCAAAACACAGTCCTACCTTCTCAACGGTATCGCATAGTGAAGAACCATTTATTTGGCCAAACCTCAGCTTTACTGAAGGCCAGTAAGCCTCCATGTGTAACAAAGGTAGCAGATCCACAGAGCTGTAGTCTTCAAGGACAAAACAACAGCTATCAAGAACAAGTTAAAAATCAAAAAGCAACTGGGAAGCAAACTGGAGAGCTGGTGGTTCTGCAATTAACAAAAAATCTAAGTATCTCACAGAAAGTCTCACATATCAGGGATTCTAATATGCTGCTGATCCAACTTGTGGCACAGGTTTGCTCCCTCCTCCTCCCCACCCCCTGACACGGCCCCACTCCTCATCCCCATCATGGGAGAGTGAGAGTCAACTCAACTGGTCCATAGTGTCAAAAAGGCTGGGAGCTACTGATGATTGGATCATCCCAAGAAGTCTAAGCCACTGCCAGGCACTGCCCAGGGTTTGCACCTTCTTGCACTTGAACAGAATAATCACAGACATGACCTAGCACCATAGGAAGGGTTATGCTATATTAACTTCATTAATTTTAATATAGAAAGTGAACAATTCTTCCAAATTTTTCAGAAGGAAAACATATTTGTGGTATCAATATTGAATGTCTCTGCTTTTTTATTAATCCTTTGATGGAAGAAATCCCTGTTACTTGCATGTTATACTGCTGATGAGGAAAGGCTATAATCGGGGAAATGTAAAGAAAAATGAACAAAGAAAAACGTGCCAGGTACGAAGTAACACCACATCAGCTGGGTTTCAACAGCCTCTCTCTGATCATTATCAAGCTTCATGACAAGAGTTACCACTACATAACAGTGAAATCTCATTAGCATGTAATTCAGCAAGTAAATGAAATGAAATTAATTTTTGGCACTGATGTGAATAACCCAGTGTGCCACTTCATCTGTACTGTAACACAGCACCTAAAAGCCCATCTTCAGCCAGAAAACTTGCACAAGGCAAGCTGATCATGAGAGAAATTAAGTTACTCTATTGTTTACTCTCCTCTCTTACTGAAAACTAGTGTTGTCACTTGTCGAGCTTTCACTTTTCTCGTCATGGCACCTAATGTTGGAGTTGAAAAGGCAGATCGTTGTCAAGACTGATCCTTAAGACATCTGAAGCCCTGTCCTGTTGGCTAGCAAGTGCTGTTGGTCTTGAAGGAGTCATTATTGAGCTCATCAAGCATTCACAAATAAAACGGTGTCTATTTAAAAAGAAGCATAACTTTTTCTAAAGACAACAAAAGTGTGCAAACAATACTTTCAGGATGAGGAATAGAAAATGGGAAAATCAGAAAAAATGGAGAAAAAGAAAAATAATAATGTCTTAAATAGCAGTTAAGATAATCAAAAATATAAAACGTTTTCCTTGGGTCCTACTATACAGAGGTAATCAAAAATACAGTGAATATTTAAAAATGCAGTGAACACCATTGCCCTGTGCCATCCAACAAAAAGCCAGGCTCATAAAAAATATTATTGTGTTTTCATCCGTCTTATGCACCAGATCTTGCACTGTGTGACTTCCAGTTCTCCCTCAATGACCATAAAATGGTGAATGTTTTGAATCTATTCAGGAAATCAAGGCACTCACAACAGCACAACTGAAAACACAAAAAAAAAGGACTTTAGAACTGCTTCAGAAAGTGGCAAGAACAATGGGGCCAGTGTGCTTGAAGCGAGGGGAGTGTGCGGAAAGGGATTAATGGCAAGGTGTCTTTTACTGTAATAACTTTCTTATCAAGAAGACTCTCCAAAAGCAGATGGAGCCCCAACTACCTAGAATCGTAACTCTTGTCATAGAAAAAAAAAAAAAAAAAAAAAAAAAAAAAGATTTTCAAGCCTAAGCAGATTTCCCAGGCAGAATTGAAAAGTAAATAATTACCAGCCTGAGTAATTACAAAGAGACACACTCTGGCCCAGGGGGTCACTCATAAAAGCTTTTATGAACCAGCCAAGGCCAGCCAAGGTCCAGTCAATTGTTATCTCAGGTCTGGTTCTGTAGCTCCAAAGGCACCCCACAGCTTGAAGGAAATTTTAGTTCTCATGAGATGTTTGTGCCTGCTTTGGAGGGAGCTGTCTCAGCTGTAGTCACAGGGTAGCTGCTCCTGCTTGAGTCAGTGATTTCATAATGGGACGGTCTTCAAGACTCTGCTTTTCCTGGAATCCAGGGTGAGGCTCTTCAGCATCACTCCAGGAGGGTCAGAATGGGCATTGCAGAAGCTGGCAACTGAGTGTTCCTGAAAATTGCTTTAGTCACTTTTATCTTGGTGTCCTCAGTATCAAAGGGGACTGAGTAGACTAGGTAAATTTAAGCTATTAGCAATAAACCTCACAACGCAGACACTCGTTGGGTAATTATCATGTCAACGTACAGAGATGAACAAAGATATGAAGCAGAGAATTTAAAAAACACAAAAGATAATTAAAAAGACCAAAAAGAGAGAGAGAGAGAGAGAGAGAGAGAGAGCTTCCTTACGTCTTTTTAACCTGTCTTCACTTCTTCCATCCCACTCACCCTCACCCATGACCCTGTTCAGGGAAGCCTTTTCCAGAGCCAAGAGGTATGTTACAATAGCAGACAACGTGTACAAGAGTTCAGAGCTTTAAATTACTCTGGATTCTATTCCTACAGACATACTGGGCCATTAATGTTCCTATTTGCACATTTATAATTGAACTTTTAAAACAACGCTGAACTATTATAGCTTCCAGGTTCCAATCTCTCTTCTGTTCACAGTCACCCTCCACGTGGCTTCTAGACTTGTTTTTGACCCCTGGTACCTACTCATGCTACTGCTATCATTAAAACATCCGATGCCTTCTCAAATGATAGGGTAAAATGCTGCTTTTTAGTAGGCCCAATAAGGCCCTGGCAATCTAAGCCAACCAATCTTTCAGTCTTCACCTTACCTCTGTCGTACTCGAATGCTCCCCGCATCCTGCATACTGACTGTCCTCTGAACACAGCGCGCTGGTTTTTGTATGCACGGGTCCTGTCGCTTGGACCTCCTCCTGCCCGCACTACCGCGTGTTCATATCTTCACTGTAACATCACAGCCAGCCGACATTCAAGGTCCTCCCAAACTATGAATATTTTGGGGGACACCATCTCCAAGCAGTCTTGACTTTTGGTTAAAACACAGGTTTTAATATTACAAGCACAGCGAGGAACAGATCAGGAGGTGACTACCATTGAATATAGTTCATTACAGTTCCCAATAAGTGGGGCAAAATGTACAGTGCAGGCCTTATGAAGAAGCTTCCAGGTAGTTCAGGAGGTCAAGGAAACAAGTGTGAACAAGAACTTCTATCATGATTTCTGTAGAAAATACAGCAAGGCATGGTAGACAGGTTTAGAGTTAGAAAGTATGAGCAAATTTAGCAGGTTCTGGGGTACAGGAGCTATGTCTGGTGATTCAGTACCTAGAACCAGGCTAACGAAAGAAAGAAATATTGGCTTTTCAGGTCAGCAGCCCAACACAACTGGTGGTGGGGTAAAGGCTCTAGATTGGTTAGTATGCTTACGAGAATCATCTTCTTAAGGGGCAAACCATTTCCTGTTTCTAAGATTTGGTTACACCTAGAAAGTGCAGTCTTCTAGGATCTGCAAGGGCCCAAGACATCAAACCATCAGAATCAGAAGAAGTAAATGGGCATGACTAACACACCCTCTACTGTCGTTTGTGTAATACTTTACCACTGTACATTGTCAGCATTTGAATTGTTTCTACTTTTTAAGAATTAAGATATAATCTTTGAAACGCAGACATACAAAGATATCAGTACTAACAAGTGCTTAAATGAAAGCAAATTATTCTTGACAACCAGAGATTATTTTTCAAAAAAAAATCTCCAAATGACGAGCTTCCTAGGGATTTCAATATCTCAGCTTAAAGTGATGGCTCTGCATCAGGAAATATTTTCACACAAGCTACAACTTTCCCATCAGGTCTATGCAGCACCTGCCAAGTCACAAGACCCAGATAAGCACACCTTGATACGTGGATCCCACGGCCCGGGGCAAGGCCTCCAACCCATGTAAGCTGAGCAGCACCTCATACTTATTCTATTTCTTTAAACAGTTTTTTTTAATTTTTATTTATTTATTTATTCAATTTTTTGAGGCAGGCTCTTGCTCTGTAGCCCAGGCTGGTCCTGAACTCACTATGGAGCCCAGGCTGGCCTCGAACTCAACAGCAATCCTCTTGCCTCAGCCTCCAAAGTGCTGGGATTACAGGTGTGCACCACCAAACCCTGCTTTATGTGGTGCAAGGCAATCGAACTCATGGCTTTGCACTTGCAAGGCAAGCACATTCATGGTTGTGCCATTCCTCCAGGCCCTTCAAGCAGGTTAAATTAATTCCAATACCAAATGTTCTGTTCTTCCGTTTTATTTCTCACTCAATCCCATGGATGAATACCCATTTAGCCACACTCAGCTTGCCCAGGAACAATTCAAGAGAGAGTATAAAACAGTACTGATTTTCTGTGAAGAAATTTCCCCTTTAACAACTAAAACTGAAAAATATGCAAAAATAATTGAAGATCTCTGTTAATGTCCTTGATTATAGCCCACTAAATAAGAACCCCAGAGAGTGGTGTGTGTGTGTGTCTGATGAGGCCTTGATTGGAAGAGCCCCCATACAATAATGAGGTCTGACAGCTGGAAGGACGCAGCAGGTGACTGACACGATGCTAACCAAAAATAGAGGAAGGGCCAAAGCACACCAAGGAAACTAGCAGGGGCACAGAAAACAGAACACCAGTAAGTGGAAAAGACAGGCGCACACACTAACGAATGAGGTCATTCATTTAAGAAGAACAATGTTCACCCTCTGTGATCAGCAACTTGGAAAAAACTCACAGTCAAGCCCAAGCAACGTTTGCCACTTTCATCAAGCAAAATCAACACCTGAAACATCCAAGTGGCTTTTTCTGTCAATTACAACACCCTCCTCTTTAGGTCAAATGAAAGCATTTAAGGATTCTTTTAAGTGAGACCGTATCTGTGACAGCACTTAGCACAGCAACCGAGGCTACCGAATAACCGACAGCATTCGATTAACTTCCGCTGCGTGCAGTCTGAGAAGGGGCTCCAAAGACATCACGTGCTGTGGTCAATGGAAAAGCACATACTTAACTCACCAAAAGGAACTTCACGGTAAGTGAGAAACTCAAGGCTCTGGAGTAACTAGCTCACAGGGAGACTCAAGGTGTGGTCCTTTCTAAGGAGCTGGCATTGTTCTTGTCTACCTCGCTGACAGCCCACAGCCTCTGCCTTTCCCTTTCCTGCAAGAGGCTCAGCCTTCCAAGTGCCGGGATTACAGGCAAGCACCACCATGCCCACGTTACGTGGTGCTGGGGGATTGAACCCAGGGTGATGTGCTTCCTAAGCAAGAGCTTTAACCACTGCGCCATTGCTCCAGCCCGATGTTAAGTTTATCTTAGGAAAACTGTTTGATGTAATGATAACCCGAATATCTTCTAAATGTATGATCATTTACCTTTCAGTACTCAGCTAAGGAATTTGAAGTTTAGCTTCTCTCTTTTTCTTTCTCACATTTTCTAGCATTATGAATGTCATTGTTATAGTTCTTTTCTTAAGTAGACTGGTGAGTGAGGCCATGTTAAAGAATTTCAACAAAGATACAGTAAGGTACAAAAAAAGAAAACAGGACTTTCAGCAAATCGTCCCAATCAAGGCTCTGTGGGACCCAAAGAAGCAGCATCAAGATATGGCCACCAGCCCATTCTGGGGGTGGGAAGTTGAGTGGTGATTTGAGTGGTGAAGCAAGTCAGAAGCAGAAGATTAAATATGTAAACTATTACATGGTTTCTTTGATTTTGGAAACCCAGAATACAGGTATTCAATAGAACCAAACGGGCATGATAGTGGGAATTGGGGGGATGCAGAGAGTGTAGGACAGCCAAAAATGGAAGGGATTGTAATGTTGATATGATAGACATGCGCACAAAATACATAAGTTCATTGTAAACACTATGTATCACATATATATTAATAAAAATGTAGAAAAAATAAAAATGGATTACCTGTACAATGAAATTCGATTCAGCAATACAAGGCAATGAGTTACTGCTCCCTGCAACAATAGGAATTTTAAATAACTAGGATTAATGAAATAAGCCAGACCAAAAAAAAAAAAAAAAAAGAAAGAAATATTGGATGATTCCATCCTTACAAAATTATAGCTGATGTAACTACAGACTAAAACATAGTAACAGCTGAGAGATCAGCAGTTGCCTAGGAATTGAGAGGTGGGAAACAGAGGAAAAGAGCATGGGAAACCGTGGGGTTCATGGATATGTTCATGATATGTGTGTCACATGTATTGATACATGTTATGAAATTGTATAGTTCAAGCATGTGCATTTGATCATGGCAATTATATCACTCAGAGCCATTCAAAAAGCATGTCTTTAAATCCACCTCCAGATCATATTCTCTTTTAATTTTCAGTGTCAGAATTACCTCAGTTGCAGTAAATGGTAACTCTCCCCAGCCACTGCCTCGCGTGACTTTCTGCAGCTTCTCCCCACGCCCCCTTAGCCTGCGCTCCCTTCCCTCATTTTATCCTTGCTCTCAGGTCCTCGGTGGGAACATTCTTCGCGGCCAGAAGCTGATCTGCCTCTAATATCATGTGCTCCCCTTCCTCAGTAATCTCTTTACCCCTCGGCCCAGCCACATTCTAAACACCAAGAAATCCCTAACCGCAGTCCTGTCTTCCCTCCTGACTGCCTATTTCCTTGAGGTTCTCACTAGAAGCAAGCTCTATACCATTTTCAATTTAATTCCTGCAAGGCTCAGCACCCTGCCCCATCCAAAGCTGCTCCCCAGCCTGGGCTAAGGAGTCAGTCTGCAGCACCACCATCCTGCAAGCACCACGCCAGCCAAGCCAGCCACAGCACGGGGACAGGTCATGGGCTCTGGACTGGAATCTCAGCTTGGCACTTACTTGTTTTAGGCAAGGCACTTACCATCTCAGCACCTCCTTTCCTCCTCTGTATGATTCTAAAGATTCCTGTGAAGATTAAGATAATAAACACGAGCTACAATATACAGTAAGTGCTCAATGACCATTTATATCACTGGTGAAATCTCTCTCTTCAATTCATTATTCTTGAGGGCTATACTTTTCATCTCTGAAGCCTCTCTGTGCCCCTCCCCCCATTCACCCACCAGTTTCCCCTCTGCTGCCTCCAAGACCAGACCCCACACATCTTGATACCCTATTCTGAAAGCCTACTCTCATCTCTTGTCTCCGATCTGTTAAGTGTACCTAAGTACTTCCTAAGCCCATGTGGAATCGCTCACTTCCATGCTCGCAGACTTGTAATTAGTCCTCCTGGTCCAAATAGCTTAGTTATAAGCAGCGTATTTGAGCATCTATAAGCTTCGATGCCATTCATTTTTTCAGCTTCAGCATAAGACCCTGGCCTGAACTCCCTGTCACTCGGCGAGCTACGCGCAATTCTTCCCTGTCCTGCCTCAACCCTGCCTGCCTGCCGCCTGCTGTCCATGGGAGGAGGGCTTCTCAGCCACCCATCCCCCAGGCTCAGCTCCAGTGCTGTTTAGTGGACTCACCCAAATCCCTGACTGAATTAATCAGTATCCAATTAGCGCTTCCTTTGCACTCACTGTTTGCTTGTGTGTTGAGCTGGGAGCAAACAGCACCATCATGTGCGCTTTTGTCTCTTCCCCGTACCTTCCATGGGCTTAGGCATTCCATGGATCTTGGCTGAATGGAACGGAACCGGGACAAAGAACATGACAAACAGGCTCCCTAACACCTCCCTGGTAATGTCACCTGCTCTTTGAAGACTGGGGCTTTACAAGTCGCATCCTGTGCAAGCTGAAAGAGCACAGAGAGCCATCCTGGGAGAAAGCGTGGGGACTGAGCAGCTGCACCCCTCCTGGGCGTGCGCAGTTGAAGAACAGAAGCACACAGCGCCATCCACGCAGGCTTAGGCCCGCGTCTTCCAAATGGTAACTTCTGAAATTAAGAGATCTTTGTTCTGAGGGGGCGCTGTTGGCTGCTCCTGTTCAGGAATGCCAGGCAAGAGAGCCTCTCCAGCTTCACTGTCTCTTACATTGTTATTATTTTGCACACTGAGGGTCAAACCCAGGGTCCTGTGCACGCCAGACAAACACTCCACCACGGAGCTCGGCCCACAGCCAGCACCACTACTATGCAAATTAGGCCGCCGATTTCATAGTTCTAAGGTTCTGCACGGCTATCCAAAGTCCCTGAAGCAAGACCCTGGGAAGCACCAGCAGAAGCTTGTCTGCTACAGCACTGCCAGCCACTCACCAACCCGCTGCCCAGAGCAGTGGGGACAGCGTGACAACAGGAGATGAGGAGAAGCCCCGAGAGTGGCTGCTGATCCCCATCAGGGTTTTCTAAATTCTCTGGGAAATCCCTAAATAGAGAAACGATTCCTTTAGGTAGTTTAATAGTCTAGTCCAGGATCTCTGGCTTTCACTATAGCAGTTAAAGGCAACTCAGCAGTCAATGTCCACTTTGACATTTGTTGATTTATCAACTTGGCTTTTCCAGGAAAGCAGAGAGTCGTCACATGACTCACATCAGTCATGGGAAGCCTCAGGAAAGTGTGAGCACAGCACAGCTGAGAAGGCAGGATACAGCAGCCAGCAAAGGACTGCGGCAGCCAGGGGAAGAAGGGAAGGGCGCCAGCCCCAAGCTGTCCCTACGGTCACGACCTCTGTCTGCCTCCACTCCTGGAGAGGCAGAGCTCAGTATGTTCTCTTCTTCACACACCCAGAATCTAGTGCAGTTTGGATTCCAGCGGAATCAAGTGTTTGTCAGGTAAACAAATAAATCAATGCACCTCCAAAAACACAGAGTAGGACATGCCAGGAGATGTTACATGTGAACTGTCATTTTCCTCTTTCCGTGTGTATGTGTGTGTGTTTATTTAGTTTTATGGATACTATACAAAAGTAAAGAACTATGACTGCAATCAGCTGGATTGTATTTGGAAAGTAAATTAAATTAAAGTGTGTATGGGAACAGTCAAACATTTTTCTTCTCTATTTTCTATTTCACCTGTGGCAATTTTTTGGCACCAGTGGTACCAATTATGTGTGAAGAAAAATTTATGATTTTCCAGATACAGTAATAGGTATTTGAATGTGACTATTAAGTAATTTTTAATATGAAATTTAGAAAATACAGTAAGTGGGAATATATACAAGGCATGTATGTTAAGACTGCTTGAGGTCAGGCACTTTTCATTCTAGATCAATAGAATACAAAGAAAGCTCAGCCTGCTGGGATGTCCCCATCTCTGCCAGATGAACACTCACCTCTACAAGAGCTTCATTCTTCAACTCCTCTACACTTCGTAGCCGAGTTACAAAGTAACCTGCCAATATTCCCAGAATTCGCGGGGCTAATTAAATAGAGCAAAGTCCACAAAAACTTCCACACGTATGGGCTGAGCAAAGGCCAGAGCCCTGAAGGAAGAAGCGGAGCCTGAGACAGTGCCCAGGTCCCCGTGTGGACCCTGCGGCCCAGGCAGCGCCTGTCAGCTGGCAATGAGCGGGGTCCCGGCAGTCTTCGTACGGGAGCTGTGGATCTTCATGAGGGAACTCCCCGGCTGGCTCCTGCTCACTGGGGTCTTCCTGCCTGTGGCTCTGCTGCTGCTCCTCCTCATCGCCTACTTCAGGGTCAAGCTGATGGAAGGTAAGCGTGAAGCCATATGGGGAGGGCTCAGGCGTCCTTTCCCCTGGGCACACCTCTGAAACATCATACACTGTCTGTGCTCCTGGGAGATCCTGCAGAAACAGTGTCCTCACTTGTAGGTCCTTCTTACTAAGCTTGCCACAATCTTCTTGGTGAACTGAGGACAGCTCGGCCCTTTAAACGCTGTAGCCTGGGCTAGGACACAAAGGCCCACGGCTGGGAGCCTTTACCCTGGTGTCTCACTGACAGATGAGACGTGAGCTAAAACTTCTAACATGTCCTTGCTCACTTCTGCCGTTAAGGCCAACGACCCTCAAACATTAATTAAAACACTTCTTGGTCTGCCTTCTCTGTGTGACAGATGTCTGTGTGTGTGACAGGGGGCACGTATGTGGCCATGTGTGTCTCCGCACCATGACTGTGCACTTCTACACTGCTTCCCTGTGCACCGAGGTTCCTAAGCAGGAAGTGTTGCAAGCATCATGATAGGGAGTTTATCAAATGTAAATCCCTAGGGAATAGATATTTGACCTTGGTGCAAATTACTGACAGCACACTGTTAAGATGTAGGAGGAAAAAAAAGAGAAAAAGAAAAAGCAAGTAAGCAAGCATCTCAGGAAACTTAATATGGCTTGGAATAACTACTTGGGTCCTGAATTAAGAATATTCTACTACAGTTAAAATTAATGAAACGGGGCTATGACAAATCTGTGCCTACTAAACATTAAATAACTGAGATTAATCACTGTTTTAGCAATATGAATAAAAATACTGTTTAATTTGGATAGTGTCATATAAAACCATTTAAAAAACCTGAAGAAACCTCCCCTTCCACAGAAATTTGCCAAGTTCAAACAATGCGTCTGAATGTTACTTTATAAGAAGATGCTCAGAAGCCTCTAAGATCAGTGCCATAATATCTAACCAAACAGCAGAGCAGTCGGGGATGTATGTGTCTCAGATTGGAACATAAAGATATGCTCAAGAATATACAGTGTATTAGAGAATCCCAAGTTTTCCTTTATAACTACTCAAACACCCTGCAGGCTTTTGTTCTGTGTAGGTCTCATTGTTATGAACAGCTCTTGTTAGAGGTGAAGCTATACCCTACCTCACTCTATGGATGGGAAGGTAGGGTAGGGGGGGAAGGGAACCAAAAAGGCACCTGAAAAATCATCAATTAGAAGTATTATACATTTGTACAGTTCTGACCTCGCCCTTCGTTGACGTCCAGTCAAAAGGCTGAACGTGGCCTGCTCTTTTTACTTAGTCTTTTCCTCGCAAGCCTGAATGTCAGAACCACACTGTCCCACCAGAGGTAGGGCCTTTGGACGGCTAAGGACAGCTCAGCAGTAATGCACTGATCCCACCATCTCCATGGTCACCTATGTTTGCTGCCTCTCATGGAAGTCTGCTGGAGCTTCCGGACAATACAAAAGGCATACAGGAGTAGTGAGCAATGGAAGGTGCCATTAATTATGGCATAAAAATGACACATCAATCACTTAATGCAACAGAGGTCTCATCTGAATTCTGTTTAAAGAACACTATTCTTCCTGTAATCATTTTCCTTCGGGTAAGCAGTAACAGCCTCTCTCCAGTTTGAGGGGCAAATGAGATCACTTGGCCCAAAATAAAATGTCGCCAGTTTGTGTCTTCATTTAGCAACATCCTCTTAAAAGCTGTAAACAGATGGGCAAATGTCATGTCATTTATCTTCCAACGAGGACTACAGCAAGTGCAATCACTCCTATTTTGTCCCTGTAAGGAGAGGGACACTGACAGATGAACCGGTGTGTTCACTGAACCCCAGAGTCCTGCAATCTAGAAGAGAAAACCCAGCTTTCTCCTGCATCATAGCCACCAAGCAACAGAGCCGTTTTAAGATGCGATGGCACTTGTGTGGAGGTGCTGCGATCATTCCCCACTAACCCTTTCTCTTCATGCCTTCGGAGGTGACGGTGCATGTAAATTTAATTAGTATGTAGACAACATCAATTTTCTCACCAAAAAGGAAAGGAAATGCTCTAACGTCCTGTCCTCCTCAATCTGTACATTGCTGTAAGACGCAGCTCTCGGGTGGGAGTTGGAGTCTGCCTGTGTCCAAATGCTACGCCACCTTCTGCCATCCACATATTCCAGCTCCTAGAGAAGTACTGATCGCTGAAGTCCCCGTGCCCTGTGATTCCTAAACCACTACTTTCTAATACTACCTCACCCCCAAAATACCGGCAGCCTGAACAAAAACTTCTCTAAAAGAAAACTAGGCTGCCAAAAATTGCTAAAGTTCCTGTTTTTTAAATTATGTCTATTAAATGTTGTAAAATGTGTATGGAATTAGGTCAAAATTAAGGGTAATTGATTAGATTCTGGTCTTTAGAAATTTGCATCCCAAAAAGAAACGTCTATTGTTAAAAATATACGGGGTAGTTAAGCATCTTTCACTGTACTTCCTGTGTGTATGTTAGGGGTGAGTAATCAAAAAAAGAAAAAACATAATTATTTGAAAAGAGCAAAATAACCTAACAGGGAGAACAGTAAACTTACTAAGATGCAGACTCTGAAGTTAAACCATACAGGACTGAATTCCAGCTCTACAACAGTGGCCTCTGTCCTCTTTGGAGGCTTCAGCTTTCTCCTCTGTAAAACAGAAGTTACAGCAGGGTCTAGCTCGCGGATGAACGGGGAGGAAGCAAACTGATACACACCAGGCTGTTAACAGCTCCAGTTCTGAGCAACTGTTAATCATTACCACCCCTACTGGCTTAGAAATTCAGACGACAGTGTTGATGCTGTTGTAATGATAGCTATTATGAAAACTGTCCTAGAATAATTAAGTATTAATGAGTCACCCCACATCACTTACCCTGAAAGGAGTAGAGAGGCAGGATTTAATCACTGGCTGACTGACTCTTCATCCAACACACTAGTCCTGGAACAATGAACACCGGATAGGTGTTACGTCAAATGGATGAATCCTTTCGACCCAGCCAAACAAACTTACCACCAAGACAAAAGCCAACTTGGGGTGAGGGCATGGGGGATTTAAAGCAAGGCAAGAAATTTAAGTTTTGAAGGATTTGATGACTTTTTTTATGAGAGGAGAAATTAATATGTTAATTGCTAACAAAAATAACTACTCCTGAGAGATACTAAGAAAAACAAACCTGTGCTTTCTAGACTTTTCCACAGTAATAAACTCAGGTGTTTCCAAAGTCACCCATTTCTCTATTCTCTGCCTGCACTTCCTCCTTCATAGACCCACTCAATGGCCCAACTGCAAGTTCTCCTAGAAGGAAGGTCTGTTACCTCATTTCTCTTGCTTTCTGCACGGTGCCTAGGAAATGTTGTTCCCTGGATGGGTGACTCACTGGAGAACGCTGAGTTTCCTCTTGTCCCTCATATCTTACTTTTCTTCTCTTATACTTCCCTTGTTCAGTCTCATTATTCAGGCCATCCATTTTCAGCTCTGCAATTTGTATCCTGGTTCCTTATTCCAAGTAACTGTTGGGTAGCTTGCTTTGGGCAACTCAGAATTAAAAGGAGGAATTTTCTCGTATTTTAGTAAGTTCATAGTCTAAGCCACGGGCAACCTCAAAGGAGTATCTTTGAAATAGCAACAAGCTATGCGGAAATGTAACCCAGGGGCTGAAGGTATGCACTCTGAAGTCAAGACTGCCGAGGATCGGACCACCTTTTCTGAGGGTTTGGGAAAACTGCTTCATCTTGATCTCTTTCTGCTTAAGGCTACTCATCCATAAACTGAGAATATGGTAATGGCGACTAGCTTATAATGTCACTGCAAGAACTGAACAACACATGCAAAGGGCTTCACAGTGCACCTGGGCAAGCAGCAAATGCTCAACAAACACTGACTTTTGAATCTTGAGACTCAAATAGCCTAGGGTTTGTCACCACCTAAACATATATACTCTCTCTCCAAAATAAGAATTTCTGAAGGCCTAGAAGAATCCAGGCCAGGGAGAGAGTATGTCCCACAGGACATGGAATGCATGTAAAGTGGATAGATTGCAGGAGTTCTCTGTGGGAGACGAAGACAACGTTTTCAGGTTCAACTTTTTCAACATGTTTTGTCTCATGCAACTAGAAGCTCCTCGTCTCTGGCTTGACTTGACTAACCGTAATTCTGAAAATAAAAACTTTCAAGGCGAAGGAGGGCGCATTATCAGCCACATTATCTTGGAGGCAGAAACATCTCAAGGAGTAAGTGTCGAGATCTCAGAAGAGATCTCAGGGCCAAAGGTCAAACAGCTGAAGCTACAGGAGTAGATTTTGGAAATGGGGAAGGGATCTGGGGAAGCTGAAAGAGGGGGAAGTGAGGGAAAAGGGGAGTAACAATGAGCGACATGACATGTGTATCATCAATTCCCCATAATAAATGCAATTATGATGGACTGCAAACATATATGAAATTTTTTAAGAGTTCATACATAGTACATAACAAAAGGGGAGGAACAGAAAAGGGAATTGTGTCAAATCCTACAGAGAAAAACTAGGAATTAGAAAATGTCTCTAGATTTAGTAAATATGAATAGTTATCATTAATGAGCTTTAATATTTTGGTAGAAGTTTTAATTCTTACATAGTAACAGGATAAGGAATGTGCGGATTGTGTGAAGTTGGAAGTTGTCAGTAAAAACAAGCCAATAGGTGAAAACTTCACTTGTCAAAACTGAAATGACCAATGACACTTTGAGAAGGAGGGGAGTGGGACACGGTCAAGACCTGGACGGCCATCACTCACCAGATCACTAGGGTCATAAGCAATGGTCAGGTGAGACTTATGAACTATAAAGGACTAATACATTCACTGTCTCCAATATCATCAACTGACCATTTCTTTTTTCAGTTAATGAAGAACTGCCCCAGACTCCTGCTCATCAATCCAAGCACAAGGACTATTCTTCCCTGTTCTGGCAGAGAAAAAGGGCCTGATCAATAGGCTGAAATGGGCCAACTGACGGGTGACTAAGGCACAACAAAATTCTACCAGCCACAGGGAGATGTCCTACAGTTTAGGTAATAAAGCAGGTTGATAAACTGTACCTCGGCTAAACAATGAAAAATAAAGAATGCCAGGATGGCTGTTCTTAAGCACACTATAGAGTATCAGCTATCTCTTGTCTAAGAGGACTTCTGGAAGGCTCAGCTTTAACAGCAGTTCAGAAAATTCCATGAAAAGAAAATTTCCTTGAATACTCTTGCCATAATGAACTCATTGTAACTGTTCACCTGTGATTACTATATTTACTTTGAGAAACTTACATTTAAAATGAAACACTTAGGTATCACTATTACATATCCCAATGGAAGCCCATATTACCCCAATTCCAGAGGTGGAGAAACTCCGAAGATCAAATGGATGGCAAAATAAGTAACCTTGGCAAGAGTCCCATGGCTGTGCCATGTGAGAAGCCTTCTACTTGTTCTTCTGGTAGGTCAGCAAATCTTAACATGACACCGGGGTCCAGACCACATATCCAGAACAGAATTTGTCTCTCTCCTTTTCTCACTTGCTTCCACAAATCATCACTATGATAATAAACGCAAAAGACAGAGTCTCTCATGAGGGATGGGTCACCCATCAATGCCGCTCTCAGCATGTACTTAGAAATACTAGCACTTTGGGTCTGGAGAAGAGAAAGAAGACCAGAACGTTCACATCATTCCTGAGGAGAGGAATTCAAATCTTTGCCTGTAAAACCAAAACATCAGGGAGCTATATCTAAATATGGAAAGAAATCAACATTTCACCAGCAGAATCTTTCTCTTCCAGTGGGAGTCCTCTGGAGCCAACAGAGATAATGGAAAAGAAACATTTAATTGAAGATGGTAATTAAAATAGACTGTGGTACTTACTGTGTTCTCCACATTCTTCTAGCTATCAGAAGATATTAAATACTACCTAAACGTGGCTATCTTTCAATCTTGGCACAATTCCAGTGATTCACATTATGAAACAATACCTCAAGCCAACTATAAGAAACGCACCATTTTGGAATGGACTTGGTCATACAAAAAAGTTGTGTGGATACCAGAAATAAGCACCCCAGTGCTCGGTATTTCCTCTGCCCCTTCAACCTGGCCTTCAGCTTCTTCCTATGTGCCACGAGGAGCCTATCTGAACTCAGTCTTGCATAACGTAACTCGCTGTTCAACTGAAGACATTCATTTCCCCACTTTCTAGCACTTGGTTACAACAAAAGTATCCGCTGGGACTTTCAGACAGAGGTAATTTACAACAAAAGTGCTCATGCCATATGGAAGGAATAACACTCTTCCTTCAGCTCTGGGAGGGATCTCTTTTTAGCCCCTGGTAGAACCAGCTTGTCTCAAAACGCTTTCTCTAACAGAAGGGGTGAAAGGATGCATTACACTCCCATCTCAAGCCGCTGCCGGTCAAATCTGCAGTTCAGCCATCAGGGTTAACTCCATCTTCCTCCAGAAACAGGCACCGCGGAAGCCTGGGTTCTGGCTCTAGTCGAAGCCTGCCCACTATCTCAGCTACTGTGTTAACACAAGAGTTCTAATCATGCATGTTTTCTGCAATAATCATGATCCAGTAATTCAAACCAAGACCCGAATTGTTTTGTTGCTTTGAATAAAGTGAGAGTAAGAATATCCAATGAAATTATAACCAGACTTAGGGGTTTTTAGATGTAGAAAACAATAACGTGTTAGTTTTCCCACCGAGAAAAAAGTCCCAAAGGTTTAATTATCCTGTTTGAAAGGCACTGCTAGCAAATGTCAATCACCTACTGCACACATCCCAACAGACACTTGATCACATCTCTGTTCCTGACATGCTCGGTGGTCATGTTACATCTGCCTAAATGAGGCGCCTGACCTGGACCCAGCCAGCTTCCTTAAGTTCCTCCACATTCAGATCCATACTCTGCTCCAAAAGCCTTTCATCGGTGACCACAAATCCTCCCACAACCTGAAACAGTCTCAATACAACAGTTCCTAACTTCATGGCTAATATTCCAGCATGTGAAAGAATTCCCCATTAGACATAAGGGCTATCAACTGGAAAACTTTTCATAAAATACTTTAACAGATACTTTAAATTCTGTCACACTGCTGTTACTAGTCAACGAAAATTTACCAAGATATAATTATTTATTTTTAAGCACAGCTAACCTACAGTTGTCGGTGTTAGCTTTTCACTTCTGTTGTAAACCATGGTGTTGTCACAGATGGCCCACCACAGATTTTCAGAGATGGCTGGTCCATATGCTGAACCTCAGTGATGGACAAAACAGAAAACTGGGCATGGTTTCCCGGAACTATTACTTGCAATCCATGTAAAATACACAGTCTTAATCTGGCCACTTAACAGCCAGCATTTTATAGTAGTAATCAGAAAAGCATCTTCTAATTGCAAGTGGAAAATCACAACCAGGTTTTCCTTGAAATCATTTAATTCCTTGGTAAAACTTACCTCAGAAATTAGAATTCGTAACTAATATCAAAGAATTCATTATATTAAATGTGCTCTCAAAATCAATTTCTGATTTGTTTACAGTTTTCAAAGCATGCTCATGAGATTTTTGTTTTCTGATTTTAGTGCGTTCCACAGAGATCTGAGTTGACAATAGAATTTACCCAATGGCATGCATCCTGGCGTATGAACGAACAGAGACAGGATGAAATGAAAAACATGTAATTAAAATTTCTTATTTACAATTACCATTAAATACACTAGAAATTCAAAAAATACTCTTTCCATTTTAAAACCTTTCACATCTGTATCTCAAAAACTTGCGGATCTACTCTCCTATTTACTCTATCACTTGAACTTTGGAAGCTCAGTTTAGGAGATGAAATAACATCCTTATCTGTTTTGAAAAAAAAGTATTTTTAAAAGATATCTTTGCTAATGATGTCACAGACAGGACTAATTATCATCACTGATCCCAGCAGCCCTCTCTGTACTAAGTTCCCACAGATATTCCCAATGTCGCCAGGGCCCCAAGCTATCCTTGCTCCTTCAGCAGGATAAAACTGAGTGAAGTGAGTCAGAAGCAGAAGGTGAAACATCAAATGGTCTCTCTGAGAGTCCCCGATCACAACTCTTATGGAACTTAAAACGAAAAACAGAGTGAAATAGGGAGTAGGGTGGGGGAAGAGGGAGGGAGGGGAGGGGAGGAGGAGGGACAGAAGGAGAATGGGAAAGCCCTTGTCACCTTGACAAGATACATAGGTGCACAAAATACTCAACTCCAAAGTAAACCTTAGATTTTGCATGTATACATGTCAATAAAACGGGGATGGGGGGAAACTGAGCCCGGGCCACACACTGCATTTCCTGGTCTGTGGGTGCTGCAAACTGACTACCACTGTTATTATCATCAAATGTACAGAATATGGTTCTAAAACCCTCTGGGAAAGATCAATCTATCATTTAAATTTGAATGTTACACAAACTTTCTGCTGAAAAATGTATTTACAGAATTACATTTGGTTCCATACTGTTTCCAAGGCTTAGCTTGCTGAGTTACACTTCTCCTAAGAGTTGCTGTTTTTGTAACAATTACAGAGAAAGTGAGAAAGACCTTCCACAGATGGGAAATAATTTAGTGAGAACAGATCTCAAAGACAACAGTTATGCAAACTAGGCCCACCATACTCGTTTTAAATGACTACGGAAAGAAATTCTACATAACATTTCAAAAGAAATATACTCCACTGGCCATTTGCCGTATAACATTTTAAAGAAAATTGAGCCCATAATGTGGCATGCCTTGGTAGAAGCATCACAAGGAACCATCCCAGACGCAGCCCTTAGCAGACTTCGGCTTGCTGGATACACTGAGGTGCAGGGGATACAAAGTAAAGCAGGACACTGAGCCGAGGAGAACTTTGATGGCACAGCTAAAGTATTTCCTGAAAGAAAATAAAATGCACAGAGAAAACAAGCAAAAATATCCCTTGGAGAATTTATAAAAGATGGGAGTGTATTATTTAACCAAGGCAGAAGGAATCTGGCATGCTGAACGTTAGATGTATAAACTTTCAACACTGCTCTCCCATTTCAAATCACGGATGCTAGCAGCATCAGGAAGTTATAAATAAAACAAAGCTAAAAACAGAATTTTAAAATGCTATTTTCTACGAAATATCAGGGTTCCCGATAGAAAACATCACTCCAATTTATCTTTTAAAACCTTTTTAAAAAGCGAAGTGAGAAGTGACAAGTTTAGAGAATAAACAAACTTTATTTTATAATAGTATTACAGAAAGCAAAATATCCTTTAATACAACCGGAAGCTGCTGTAAATCTAATCTGGCATCATAACTATACATGGGTCAAAAGAAAAAGAAAAAATGTTCAATACAGTTAATAAGTCCGTATCACGCCTCTGATGCCAGCTTTAAATGGTATAACATCCTTACGACCAACAGAAAAACACCGCAGCCCCCTACTCCTCTCCCCAGCATCCTCAAACCTGTAGGAATTACCAAAACTATTTGAAAGAGATACACCTGCTCAGTAACAAAAGGTCAGTTTTACATATACACAAGGAGGTTTAATAAAAAGCAAAGATTCTACTCAGGTGTTCAAATAATGGAAAGTACTGAAATCTGGAAATGTTAAGAAAGCACTAAGGTTTTAAGCTGCCTGGCTCTTTTAGCAGAAGGGAAGAGAGAGTATTCTTTTTCTCTTCCCTCCTGTTCTGGAATGTTGTCGAAGAACACATGTCTGAGAAACACTGGCACTGTGGTGCGAGGGTCTCTGAACACAGTGCATGGTCAATGAGCGTTGTAATTCTCCAGTCTGGAGATTCTGACTTTCTACTAAAAGTAAAAAGTCTCAGGACTGGAAAGTCAAAAAGGTTCACTATAGAAAACACCTTTAGTGAAATTCTCAAACATTAGAAAATTTCCAAGATGTAAGAAATGCTTTTAATTGGTATTAATATTTTCTCATACAGTATATTTGCTGCAATCTGAAAACTCTGTATATATTTACTGTAAGAATTCAATGGAAAGAATCTGGAAGAAATACCACGATCTGAATTAGTGACAGAGTCTCCTTTCTGAACAACAGCACCTGTTCGAGTGAACAGCACCTTACCAGCAGGGCTGGCTTTGTTCACTGTCATATGAGCATAGTTATGGAAAGCAGGGAGCTGCCCTCAGAGTAAACAGGAAGCAAAAACAAGACCCCTTAACTGGAAAAAGAAAAAAGAAAAAAATCAAGAATATTTAGAAGTGGTTATAAAACAAAATAATATATTAAAATGCATGGGAACAGGATAGACCAGAGCTGTTAAGGTAAGGTTGGCGTTGGCATTTTTAATTCTTCAAGCTCTGGTCACGGTTACCAGTCGTAGCACAAATTTGCTGGAGCAGTGGTATGGCATTAAGACTTGGAATGGTCAAAATTCTTCAGGTTCATGAAGTTGAATGATGTTTTAAAAATGACATTCTAGAAGAGAGAAAAAAAAAAGAGAGAGACATGGATTAAATAATCCAAAAACAGCAGTTTGCAAAAAACAGCCAAGTAATTGAGGTTTCCAATCAAGTAGTCAATAATTACCTACCTAAGTCTACTGTGCATGCCTGCCTGAAAACCACCATGAGAGGCTACTCTAAACATGCCTTAAAATTTCTGTACAACTGGGGCTGGAGGAATGGCTCAGCAGTTAAAACACCTGTCTAGCAAGCGCTAAGACAAGTATTAAGTACCCAAGTTTGATTCCCCAGGACCACATAAGCCAGGTGTTGTGGTGCACACCTGTAACTCCAACACTCAGGAGGCTGAGGCAGGAGGATTGTCCTTAGTCGAAGGTCAGCCTGGGCTCCATAGTGAGTTTAGGACCAGGCTGGACTAAGAGCGAGACCCTGTCTCAAAAAAAAAAAAAGAAAACAATTTTTATGTAGAATTGACAAATACACAATGATTGGCATAAAAGATTACACTGCAAAAGATTTAATTAACATAAAACAGAGGAAATCTGTATCGTGCAGTGGTTCCTTCTTATCTATGGTTTTACTTTCCATAGTTTCAGTTACCTATAGTCAATTGTGATCCAAAAATACTACACGTAAGATTCTAGAAATAAGTCACAGGCACTGCAGAAATAGCATAGTGGTTAGCATGTTTGCTTAGGAAGTGCAATGCCAGGAGTTGACTCCCCAACACCACATAAGCTAAGCATAGTGGTACACGCCTATAATGTTAGCACTTGGGAGGCTGGAGCAGGAGGACTACTCTGAGTTCAAAGCCTGCCTGAGCTTCTTAAGGAGTTCAAGACCAGTCTGTACTATAGAGTGAAACTCTCTCTCTTTTAAAGTAAATAAATAAATATCTCCGTCGTAGATTTTCCATTGAGGACATTCTGAGAAGCATGGTCAACATTTACCCTATTATACACAGTTCATGAATCATCCCTTTATCCCACATGTCCACACCACATAAGCTCTCTGCTCATTGGTTACTTACAGCTGTCTTGGTTAGGGGGTGACTATCACAGCAGCCTACATTCAAGTAACCTTATTTTACTTAATAACAGCCCCAAAGCAACAGGAGTAGTAATGCTGGCAAATGGTATTCTGAAGAGAAGCCAGGCTTCCTTCTACTAATCTACAGTTTCATTCATCCAATTGAAAATCATGGAATATAATTACTATTGGGCAAAGAGAAATTACTGTAAAAATCTAAAAATGAGAAACCCGTGCAGGTTTTAAAACTAAACCTAGGGATGACGAAAACTAAAGCCCATTATACTTCATTGAAACTAACAAAAGAAATGCTTCAGGTGGTGAGAATAAGGAAAAGAGATATGACCATAAGAAGATACATGGATGACGACGTTAAGGTAGAAATAAAGACGCACACAGTGGGAAGCACAAAAGGAAACATACCAACAGGATGCGGAAGCAACGGACGTCACGAAAACTGCTGGTGTTGGTACAAGGCGTAACGGAAGGTAGTGTAAGGAATGAGGTCTCTGCTTTAATTCTGAGGCAGAGAAGTATGAGCTTGACTTAATAAGCAAAAAACAGAACAAAAATACCCACATCAAACCAGATATGCAGACAAACCCACCAGCTAACAATCTACTACAAGAATCCAGAGCAAGACAGAAGAGCCAGGAAAAAGCAAAGGATACATCAAAGAGCCAAGTGTGCCACATTATGAACTGGCACGACAGAAAAGGGTGTTGGACTTGTTTCTTCTTTGTTTTGGGGGAGGGGTTTTGCACAGAGACATCACTGTGGCTTCAATGTGGTAAACTGGCTGAAAGCAGAGAATATTATAGGCAGAAACTGCCAGGAGTCACCACAGGAATCTGGGCTGCTAAAGATAAAGTATTATTAACATAATTAGATGGCAAAGATACAGAATTGAGTGGTGGGTACACAGTCAAGTGAGGAGGGTAATGTGACAGACATCACTGAAGAAAAAAAAGAGGAGTCTGATTAAGAAGGAATCATCAGAGGAGATTTTAAGAGTTAGAGTCCAGAGGTCTCAAAAAATAAATGGAGAACAATGAGTTTAGAACCTGGGTCAGACATGAGGACTACAGGTATGTAAATTATGAGAGTCCCCATGAAGGAACTTAAGTGAAACCAACAGACAGAGTAAGTCCCATTTGAGCATAAGGAGAAGTCGAAAGAGTCCTGGAGAAGGTCACAAGGAAAAGCACGTGGGCAGGAGAGAAACGAAAAATAAAATAGCATACTGTCCCTGTAAGAGGAAAAGATTTTAAGAAGACAAGTTTTTCATTTCTATTTCAGCTTGGTTGGAGATTTTGGCAAACATTAAGTAATTACAAAAGGCAATGGAGAGTGGTGGTGATTAATGCGGTTTCCAAAAGACACTATCCCTAAGTCTATTAGAACACACATACACCTTTGCATAGACAAAACAGTCTTGTTTTAATGAAACATGCCCCAGTCATTTAGATGCCTCACACATGGTAGTATCCCATCGTGAATATTCAGGACAGAATGATTAATCAAACGCACTGTCTCCCAACCTGTGGTCTGCCTAAGATTATTTCGGTGCTCATTACTGGTTCTGTTCGACAGAATCACGGCAAAGACAACCAATGGAGAAAAGAGTCTTTTCTTATGTTAGTGACTATGGAAAGAATGTGACAAATCTATCCAACTGCATTTGGGGGTAACACAAGACTTCAGTCACAGCGCCTCTTCTGCCTCCTCAAGAGCTGGTGTCTGCACACGAAGCGAACATGTGCCACCATTTGCTGAATGCAGCTGCCATTTCTGTCTAGTTTACCTCAGAGAACAGACCGCTGGCCCAATACAACAGCACTACGGACACACTAGGCTAACTAATGTATTATTATTATTACGATGAAAACAATAAGAAAGTATTTTCCCATCACTAGTTCCTGTGAATCTGCTGAGAGAATAGGGTTAGAACTGGAGTCATTATTTTCTCTAGGTTCTGTCACTTCATGTCTTTAAATTTTTTTTCATTAAAAGTATATGTCATATCAAATAATAAAGGAGTAAAGAAAAGCTAAAATCTGACTTGTTTCTAAGGCATTACAGAAATAGAAGTATGTGGAAACTGAACATAAATCCTGATCTCAAAAAAAATTTACCGAGCTAACTATACAAAAAAATACACAGTTATCCACTGAAACTCAAATGTTATTCATTTCCAGTTATTCAGTCAAACCTACAATGTATTCTACACGTACCTACTATAACATACTTTTTTATAATACAAATAATAAACTGGTTGTGCTGTAGGACTCCAAACAGCTTTCAGAATCAAAGAAATTAACATTTACTTTAATATTAACATCAGATGCATTTATCTTCCCATTCTTTAAAAAGCAATACTGTTGATCGAGACAGAACATCGAGACCCCCTACTGCTCTGCAAGAACAGGGAATCAGAAGACATACCCACGTGCCCTTTTCTGACTCCTACACTTATACACAAGAATGTGTCCCTAAGTACTAAATGCTGCTTTTGAAGTGGGGAGGAGAAAAGATAAAGATAACACCACTAAGGTCTTTGATACACAAGCCAAATTCACCTTACATTTTTCTATCTTTTGGGAAGTATTGTAAGAAATTTAGTGTGTGACAAATTTTTTCCATATACTAGATTCTGGGTCTGAATAACTCACCACATATTCCAAGCAAACTGAACTCTAGGCACTGAATTTTCAAATAAAAGCTGTAAAAGTTTCAAAAGTATTTATTTTCCTTAGTTATTTTTTTTTTCTTTTAAAGCTCCAAAGTTAACCTCACACTTGCAGAAGTATGAACAGGCATTTATTATAAGCATTAATCCAACCTCCACTCACTTTTACAACACTGTAAGGGTCATTTGGAGTTTGTATAAGGCCATAGTCATTAAATATATGGACTATATTTTATGCATTAGAACTGTGGTCATGTAAACAAAAACACACCTGAGATGAAACACTACCAGTACATATTCTTAAAAGTCACAGTAATATTCTCGAGCCTGTGTCCTCGTTTTGTCAACAAGCTAAATTTTATCTAAGCATAGGTGTAGCACCTATACCCAAATTCTTCAAGGTTGCATGCTCCTGGTCCATTTGCCATAGGAATTCACACCGTTCTCATTTACCTCAGGGCACCTGATGAGCGGTGAGGAGAAGGCACAGTCTGCATAGAAGCGCGAGGCTCTCATCTGAAAAGCACAACCTCTGTTTTGAGAGACCAGGGTAACAGTATATTACTATTCTCAACAGAGAACTAAGTAATATACTCAGAGATTTTGATAACAAATACAACGTTTATACAAAACACATGCAATTGTTTTCTAATTAAAAATGAGTTCCATACACTCCGACGTGAAGTTCAATTCTAAATGTATTTATGAGCGTGGCAGCTGTTTTTAATGCTGCACTTCCATTTTATTCTTCTCTTGGTTTCTATCTGACCAGAGGCCCTCGTACTGGATCTCAGTCTTCAGAGTGCTTACTCCAGATACTAAGTCAGCAAACCGATGAGAAAGAATCTGACACAAGTCATCAGAGACACTGCCATTCAGTGGTAAGACTCAAGAGTCTCAATAAAAATACAGACCAAAACAACGCAAGAAAGCAATGCAAATAATAATGCTTTAAGAAAACCCTTCTTCAAATTAAAAATTAACACAGAACAGTAATATTATCAGAGATTTTGAAAACAGTAGGCTGTCACAAATGAGGCTGCCACCTCAAGAAAAAAACAACTGACGGTTTTTGTTGCCAATGATAGATTTTTAGGCAAAAACTGAAAATTTTGGAACACAGCATTCGGTTCACCATGAGCTTAATTAAAAGCCTCCCAATATTTAAGGACTCTTCAGGTAAGACAGGTGGCAACCACAGATCAGTTTACTGCCTCAATCGCTTAGCCTTTCCCAGGAAGTCATAAGGTTAGAACTGTAGAGTTAAGCACAGCATTTCAGGCAGGTTTCTTTCATTTGGTGATTATCTTTACTTTACCTTTTAAAAAATTCTCACTTGACTTACAGTATGACAAACTTCAATATAGATGATTTACGTGAAGGAAAGTTCTTTGGGGTTTTCCTATTTTTCCAGTAGTGTCAAGTCATCTAGCGAACACTGAGGACTCATTATAAAAACCTGCTATCTCACAGCAATTACTTTTTTCTTCTCACAGATATTACTAACACCTGCGTATCTGCTGAGTGGAAGGGCTGATTACCACAAGAGTCTTTTTTCCTTTCTGGTAACAGGAATCTTGGTACCTGTTCTGTAAGTGATTCAGCAAAATGTTGTGGTTTCTCCTGGGCTGCTGGGAACACATCAGAGTCACCAGGAGCCCATCTTCACAGGAGGCTCATCTGGGAGCCACTGAGGATTACACTTCATACATAGGACTTTCAGGACTGGGGTGGCCCCACTGAGCCCTATGTTCTCTGAAAAAAAAGTTCATTGCACTCAGTGGTAAAATACATTTTCACTTCAAAGGCAAACTTTCAATCCAAAGTTTGCTAGAATCACAAGCCAACTAAAGTTATTTTGAGGACAGAGCAAACACCGAGATATCTCTCCAAATGTTGTGTGTGCACGTGTTTAAAGCATTTGTTTGCAGCGGTATCTCCATTTCTGAAGGTTTTTCAAAGGAGCATCTGCCTTCCCTGCAGCCTCTGGTCTAAGCCCTTTGCCTCTGAGGAGTCAATGGCCAGTGATCACACCAGGCCAATTACATGGCTTTTTCTTAAAGCTAATGGCAATTTTTATGTTAGAATCTTTAAGCTCAATACGTTCAAGTCACTCTACTCAAAGAATGACTATCATGCAACTTCAGAACACCCTCTCCAACAAAATGATCATAAGTTCCAAGCTCAAGAATAAAAGTGACAAGCAAAAGAGGTGTGACATCTGAAGATCAGCCACTGCCACTCACATTAAAACCCACTGCTTCTCTTTTTTATTATCCATATATATTTCTGACATGAAAGAAAACCAGAAATATTTTCTTTTACCTTGTTTTAAAACATGATTATTTTATAGAATAGCTTAGCTTGGTCACTTATTAGCTTGACACCAAAGTTGCAACCTCATAGACTTTCTGTTCAAGATAACTTTTTCTAAACAATTCAAGCACAGTGGTAGGAGTTTACATGAAATACTTCCATGATGAATGCTTCTACAAAGCCGTATGTAAAGCAGAATCAGACAGACAGGAAGGCTTCTGGCTCTGGCACTCACCAGCTCTATGATTTAGACAAAGGGCTCGCCTTCTCTGGGCCTTAATGTTCTCACTTACATTACCAATGATACCAGGAACTGAGAAAATAAGTGACAAATCTCTCAACATAGGCAGGCACAGAGTAGGCATTGAGTAAGTACAGCTAATATTATTATAGACTTTCACAGATCTGTAATATTTTATATTTTAATAGTTCACTCCTAACGTTGTTGATTCTTTAACAGTGAGGGGTGTCTAGTTCGGCCTTCCCATTAATAACAGCCTGAACCAGAACAACAGTTTCCTGTGCTATTGCTATATTCAAATACCCTATGCAAGACCTGCAGCTGCCTTTGGCAAACCTTCCCAGCCCGGCTGGGACCCAGACACACAGTCCCAACGCAGGACTTGCTCTTCCTGCTACCCGCTGCACTGCTGCTCTGCATCTCCTTCCTCTCAGCTCCAACTCTGTCCACCTAGATCCTCCCCAGTGCTCTGTGGAGCTTTTCTGCCATCTGAGGGGGGAGGGGGTGTCCTGGCCTTCCAAGCAGAGTTTCTCATTAACTGTAAGTCCTTTATCTAGGCTTCTCTTCAAACGTAGTACCTTTTTACACTAAATGTTATCAGTATGCATGTTCCTATACCTTTCTCTTCATACATGACTACTGTAGTGCCTTGAACATGGTAAGTTCACAAAAGGAATTAATGAATCTAACAGGAATCTAAGGTATGGTATGGTTGAAATAATTAATGAACTGAAGAGGAAAAAGTCACAGAGACCGATTTGTAATGTAAGGCTGAAAAACAGGGGCTCAGAAAGAAAAACCAAAGGCAGGTTGTACTATGTCTCCAGGAAGAGTTAATATTCATTCTCACCCATTACTTTCATCAGCTAATTTTTTAATTTAAGTGGAATAACCTGGGTTCATTTTCTATTCTCTTTTCATGATTAGCTGCATCTACAGTATCACAGTAGAATCCTTCTTTAAAAACCTGGCTTCCCCAAATCTCTAAAGCGTTGACAAACATCCCTAAGACTAGTTAATGTGCAGCCGCTATCTTGGACCATCTCTGTCTTCTGACTTGTAAGCCTTCCATAGAGATCATTTGTTTATAATTTCTGACAGTTCTGCCTTTTGTAGAGCCCAAACTAATACATATGTGGTATTACAAATACACCTGAGGGAGCTGGCACTCAGCATCTCTTTTGTCGGGCAGTTCAATTACATGTGACTGACTTACCGGTAACAGTACATTTATAGATATTAAATCAGAACAATCCATAGCATTTCATAGTGAAAACTGGCTGTGCCTACAGCTCACTAAACCCAAACCAACCTTTCATTTCTATGTAGCAGAAATCGTCATTTTAGGTGTGACTGATTTGTACTGAAAATTAAACTGTAACAAGATGCTAACTTTAGATATGGAACTAGCACAATTAAGTATAAAGAATCAAAATAAAAATACAACATTTTTGATATGACTCCCAGTTCCCAAACTGAGACAGTCTTCTGAAAGCCAGGTGTGTGCTTCTCTTTCGAGAGTGAATGACGTTCGTCAGGGCACGTAAGCAAATGAATAGATCATGATTAGCTAGAGCTCCACTCTGCCAAAGCACCCTGTCAGTTAGGCAGCTAATGCTAACTTCAGTTTGGCTTTTAAGTTCCTGTTTTGAAACCTGGAACATCACCCTTCCTTTGAAGTGGTTTGAACACAACATTGTCTTCTTTACAAATTAGTGTTCATGTATACACAGTAATTCAGAAAGCAAGGCTTCTAATTTAGAGTTACCTATTGTGGATAAGCGGCTTAAAGTAGGGTGTATTTAAAAATGACCAAGTTGCTCCACAATCTCACCACCAGCTACACCAGCTCCATGAAACCTAATGTGTTCTGTTTTCTCAGATAGAGGCAGGCAGAGCTGAGGAAGAAAGCTGTGTTTTCAGCTTTCTGAGCACCATGCCTGCACCCCGCATCCTCAGCCAGTCCCTCTCCAGTCACGTGACTGAGGCAGCGCTGCCAAAGCCCCTGGCTGAACTTCCGCACCACCAATTTCAAACACAGGCTCACTAGATTTCTGTTCCATATTTAACACTTCACAATTTTTGTGACCTCCTTTTCCCCTACCTTCTGGCTGCTCCTCTTCTACCTCCTCTGTTTTTCAGGCTCTAACCCTCTGACTTGAGACAGCACCCCATCCCACCCCGTCTGCCAAAAACCCACATTTCACATAGAAGGCCCATCAGTACAAGGCACTTGCAGATCTTCAAGACCCTCAATCCTGCTCAGAAGCCTCGTGTGCTCCAAGGGCTCACTTACTTCCTGGACCTCCCAGGCACTTAGTTACATGTCCCATGTGTATCTCAAGCACCACTATCTCTCAGGTAGAAATTGTTAATTTTCTCTCAATTCTAAAAGGAAAAGTGTTCACAGATGAGTCTATAAATGATTAAATGTCTCATAACCGGCCTTTTGTAAAGCTAGGAAGCAGGTCTGCACGCAGCAGCCCCACCACACCGCAACCCCATCCAACAACCAGCAACAACCAGACTACCTGGGACTTCCCATCAGAGAGAGAGAGAGAGAGAGAGAGAGAGACAGAGAGACAGAGAGAGAGACAGAGAGAGAGACAGAGAGAGAGAGAGAGAAGAGAGAGACAGACAGACACAGAAAGAGAGACAGAGAGAGAAACAAGAGAGTGTGAAACACAGGCCTCACAGACTAACTTCCAAGCTCCCTGCGGAATTCCTAAGGCGGCTGGTCTCCCCTACAGAACTCTGAACAAAAAATTCACCTCTGCTTTAAGACAGCTGAAAAGAGAGGATAAACTACACCACACCTGGCCTGTACAGCACAGCTCACATATCCAGGATTCGAATTACAGGTGCCACCCTTACCTCCTGCCTAAGCCGAGAGCTGAGCATGGCCCATGACTCTGTCCTGCCCTCAACCACTTCCCACAGTTCTCTGCAGGCCAGCTACACTTGATTTTGTGCTGTTCCTATGGGATCTAGTTCAGAGCCACCAAATCCACTTGGAACTGACCCATCCACTGCTTTCTTCATAGAACTCTTAACCACCTCGAAATTCAAGTGAAAAGACATCTCTGATGCCCTGTTCTGATCTACAGATCTCTCCTTTTTGTTCCAACACACCAGATTTAGAACACACTGCAAAAACCTGAAACGTCTCTAATACCACCAATTTACAGATTTGCCTTCCTTGATGTTTCCACGATAGAACAGCGGAGCACAGCCACTTGTCAGGCATTCCATGTGTTCTGCGTAACAACTGACTAAGCAGCCAAACGGATGAGCAGCTTATCATCCTTCACTCCATCCTTGTTGTGGGCCGCCCTCAGAGAAAAGGAGGCTCTGCTCATTTCTGTCCTCCACCAAGGATGCTCCTGGAGCGGACAGGCTTATCTGAGGTGAAGGCCTGAGCGCTCAGAGTGCCGTGAAGGAGTCACGCGCTCCCTCCTCTCCTGTGATTCACTATTTCTACGGCCTCACAGAGCGCACCACCGGGCCTGGCCTGCTCCTGCCTGAGGACAACCAGGGAACACCACTCCCGGGACGTGGGTCGCTAAGATTTCATGTCTATTTGAGGGCGCGTAACTATGTACCTGGAATGACTGGCAGGAGCAAGTCCTTAAAGGACACAAAATGTCATAAAGAGTGAGTGAAATACTCGGCCGGGCATGGGATTTCCTTTACATCCGCTTGCCTTAGCTCTCACTGCGGGCAGCTGCCCACCACCTGCTGCTGAGGAAGGCAGACTGCAGGCTCTTTTCCGCAGGCTGCTCCTCGACCCTTTTCGGTTGGCTCCCCTCCCCCTGCTTGCAATGCTGGGTCCAAAGCTCAGAGCTACTCCACAGGGAAGGCCACGTCAGGCAAGAGCGCTGGGTGCTTGAAAAAGAGCGAGGAGCAAACACAGCAAGGGGTCCTGCTTCCTTCCTAACTCCCCAACATGTCCTGGTCCTGCTTCCTTCCTAACTCCCCAACATGTCCTGGTCCTGCTTCCTTCCTAACTCCCCAACATGTCCTGGTCCTGCTTCCTTCCTAACTCCCCAACATGTCCTGGTCCTGCTTCCTTCCTAACTTCCCAACATGTCCTGGTCCTGCTCTTCGCCTTGGTCGACCCACAGCCTCTCTGGGGTCCTGGCATGGCTGGAGGACCGCTGAGGCAGGAAAGATTCTTCCCAGCTCACAGTTCTCAGCCAATGAACATACGCAAGCTCAAACGAAGCCAGCAGGAGGTAGGCACTAAAATGACTAGGGGACACTACAGTGACTCCTGTTTACTCTCAGACTTCAAAGGCAGATCTGATCTCAAGTCAGAGGTGACACATAGGGTAGTTTAAGTCCCCTAGTGTGAACTCACAAAGCACTTGCCTTAGGAGCACTTATTATTTTGCAGCTGTATTTTAACATTCACACTCCCTTCCTGGAGCACACCCTTCTCAAGGAAGCGAGCCACATTTGTTCTGCCTACCACTGAATCCTCAACGCCCAGCCTACCTCGAAGCACATGTGAGTTTTTAGTAAATATTTTTTCCAAAAATTATTCTTTTCAGAAGTATGTGTTTGCAACATATAATAATTATATTCAACTTCAGAAACTGGTACATATACATATCACATCTTAATCATTTTTACTTCCCCATGCTCTTCCCACATTCAGGTCTCCCCCTTTTTCCAGACTTGACAGGTATTTTTTGAATGGATGAATGAATCCTTCCAAATTTACCTAGTTTGCTCACCTTATATGTGATTTTTATCTTTCAATTTCCTAAATTCATTTAACAAGGAAATGTCATTTTAAAAAGCTAGCTTCTGGGACAGGTAACCCTCAAATGCTCACCAGGTGTGTATGTTCATTCCACTGCAAGGCGAATGAAAGAGGCCAGAAGAGCCAAGAGAACTAACTTCCTTCACAGCTTCTATCCTTACTATAGGTACCGCTAGTCAGGAAAGGTAAGAATGCAGCTCCTCAGTGACTTGTCCAGTGTTACGTAGTGTGATATCTAGAAAGATCTAAATACAGACTCAAGTTTCAGGACTGACCCAGCCACCCTCATAGTTACTCACCACTGATGGCTTGACGTATAGACTATTTTAAAGTAATTTAACTATGTGCTGTATAATAAGACCGCTTTTCAACACTCTAATGATTATAAACACTCACTGCTTTAATAATCAGCCGCCAACTAGAAGCAGAATAATGTCTTAATTCACCACCTGCTACTGGCAATTTAGATTTTGAAAATTGAGAAAAATATCCATACAGGTAAATCTTTACAAACATCTTTGGCTACTAAACAAATTCTTAAAAGTAGTTTAAGATAAGTATAATTAATGTAAATACTTTGACATATGTTTTGGCA
Organism: Ctenodactylus gundi; assembly: GCA_004027205.1. NCBI lineage: Eukaryota > Metazoa > Chordata > Mammalia > Rodentia > Ctenodactylidae > Ctenodactylus > Ctenodactylus gundi. The sequence goes on along the minus strand of PVKB01000592.1, from coordinate 37,178 downwards.
AATTTTCCTCTAGGAAATATTAATGTATACAACATCATACAAATATACTTTTTCCAAATTTAGAGGTGGAAACTTGCCCACTAAGTTTTAAATCTGTATTAAGTGATAGTGAATCTAGACATTTTTATTGTTTACTTGGTTTCTATGTGGTTTACTTGCCTAATCCTCTGCCCATTTTTCTACTTAAAATGATTGTTTTGGGGGAGTTTTGTTTTTCGTTTTGTTTTGTTTGAAGACAGGGTCTCACTCCATCATTCAAACTAGTCCTGAAATCACTTTGTAGCCCACACTGGCCTCAAACTCCAGCAATCCTCCTGCCTCAGCCTCCTGAATGCTGGGATTATCGCGTGCCCGTGCCCAGTTCATGTGCTACTGGGTAATCAAACTCAGAGACTTGCACTTGCTAGGAGAGTGCTATAACTACTGGGCTATTCCTCCAGTCCCATGTTTAATTTTTTAATAACACATTAGATTATTAATATATTCAGAATATTAATCCTTTTTTCTGCAAGGTCTATTAAACTTTACTATTAATCTTTTACTTTGGATTGGTTTCACTGAAGTTTTCAATTCTGAATAGTCAAACAAATTCTTTCCTTTGTGGTCCATTCTTTGATACATATTTCCCAATGTTTACATTTAAGAGATTTAAATTATCTCCCTACTATCCCTTCTACAATTTACAGCATCTTCTTCAAAGGGTCATTATGAACATTTGCTAATACAGCTAATACTAACATGCTTGATACACAGAAAAGCAAAACATACGTCAGTTGTTCACAACCTCTAAATAAACATTAGTCACTGCCACGAAATATCTACACACTACAGGGTTTATAATCACATGCACTTGGAAATGACAACAGTATGTAAAAAACACATCAACTACAAGAAAGAGAGGCACGTAATTTACTCTTCGGAGACAAAGAAGGCCACAGCCTCACAGGCCCTCTTACCTTCCTCACTCTTCCCCTTCCTCCGCCAGCTCTGTTTCTTTGTGCACCACCACTCTTGTGACTGACATGTCAGGGTGCTGCTCTCTGGCTTCTCTGATTGCTTGAGCAAGTGCCTGCAGGGTCCAGAAGGGAGGAGAGACAGGAGGTGAGGCACAGGACGGAAGGATGGGAATGGGACAGGGAGAAGCCACACACACACACACCCCTCACCCATCAAGTGGGATTCCAGCTCAAGCCAAATGGACTTATTGCTTTATTTTGGGAAGAAGATTCAAACTGAGACCATTATTGATTTTAGACAGTATTTCTCATTTTTCCCAAACTTCCTATTCCTCAAGTCCACTTGCAAATAACGATATATGGAAGAGAAATATGTTGGTTTTGAGTTCCAGAGTTCTAGGCACTATGGGATTTGGAAAAAACAGTTCTTCTGCAAGCCTTAGTATTCCTACCTATAAACTATGACTAATGTTAAGGTTATACTGATAATTTTAAGGTCTACTGTATGAACTGAAGAAATGTTAAGGAGCCAGCACAGTGTCTCATCTACACACTCCCACAACACTAGCAACTACCTAACTGCCAGATTCTCCAGAGCATGGAACCACACTTGTTCAGCTGTGTCTTCTTGGGCTCTTGGTAAATGAACTAACATGTTACTAAACTAAATGTTTGCAGGAAAAATAGATACTTCTAAGACACAGCACTAAAAGTGCAGCAGCAGTAACCATAAACAGTATGAGTAAGGATAGAGAACTAATCTTGAGATTATAAAGGGCAAGTCCTACTGTGTAACCAAAAATCCTGAAGGCCCAAAAGTTAGTGGGTCTTTCTCAAGACTATTAAGCTAAGAAGGGACTCCAATGACTCATTCTCTCTTCCTGGACCCGGCAGGGAGACAGCAGAGTTTTTCTGTGTTTTTATCATAAGCTATATAAAAGTATTGAAGCAATGTGGAAAGACCCTGTTCTTCTCAGAGGAAGACTGCTTTTCTAAATTCTTGCTAACTTTGTCAAGTTCTGAAGAGAAAGCAAAAAGAAACAAAGTGCCACAGAAAACACATAGGGCAAGATACTAAAAGAAAAAGAATGAGAGACTCTTCTAGGCTAGAGAACAGCAGATCACAAGAAACTAGGTAACTGGGGGAAAGGCAGTGCAATTTTGTTCGCTATGTCACCTGAATAAGAGGACAATTGTGTATCCACTGGTCTGTTGATGGGTATTTTGGTGACTTCCATATTTTAGCTATTGTTAGTTGTGCTGCTAAGAACATGGGTATACATGTATCTCTGTTGTGTGTTGTTTTGGCCTCTTTTGGATATATTCCCAGGAGGGGTGTCGCTGGATCGAAGGGGATATTTATTTCCACTCTTTTGAGAGCTCTCCATACTGCTTTCCAGAGTAGTTGTACGAATTTACATTCCCACCAGCAGTGCAGGAGGGTTCCTTTTTCCCCACAGCCTCCCCAGCACTAATCAGTACTTGACTTGTTGATATAGGCCACTCTCTCAGGGGTGAGATGGTATCTTAGCGTTGTTTTGATTTGCATCTCTCTTATGGCTAGAGATGTTGAACATCTTTTCATGTATCTATTGGCCACTTGTACTTCTTCGTGAGTGAACTGCCTCTTCATTTCATTTGCCCACTTTTCAACAGGATCCTTTATTTTGGTAGGCTTACCTTTCTTTTGCTCCCAGTATACTCTAGTTATGAGCTTCCTATCTGAGATGTTGGTGGTGAATATTTTTTCCAGTCTGTTGGTTCTCTTTTTACAATGCTGACAATTTGCTTTTCTGTGCAGAAACTTTTTAATTTGACAAGATCCCATTTGTTAATAATGGGGATAATTTCTTTTCCTCTTGGTGTCTTGTCAAGGAAGTCTTTGCCTACCTCTATGTCTTTTAGATATTTGCCTAATTTGTCTTCAAGGAGGTTCGGTGTTTCATTTTTAATGTCTAGGTCTTTGACCCACTTTTGATTTGACTTTGGTGCATGGTGATAGGTGTGTGACTAGACTCATTCTTTTGCATGTGTGGTATTTACACAAAATGGAATACTTCGCATCTATAAAGTCCAACAATATGGAGGCTTTTGCTGCCAAATGAAAGAAACTTGAGAACACCATGCTTAGTGAAGTGAGTCAGAAGCAGAAAGTGAAACATCGAATGGTCTCTCTGATATGAGAAACCCAGATCACAGCTATCTCCTGGAACTTAAAATGAAAAAGAAAGTGAACCAAGGGGTAGGGAGGGGAGGCTGAGAAGGGTGGATGGGGGGCGGACAAAAGGTTAGCGGGAAAGTCCTTGTCCCCTTGACAAGATACGTATATGCACAAAATGCTCAACTTCATTGTAAACCTTAAATTATTCGCTTATACATATCAATAAAATGGGGGGGGGGGAGGACAAACTGCATTACATGTTTGCACTACATTTCTGTCAGCTGTTAGATTTCTGAGCAAAACCATGAGATTCAACCCATTAAAATAAAATCAAAAAAAGCAAAAATATTAACGCTACAAAAGAGTAAACAAAAAATTGTTAGGTTATGTGTACTAGTTATTGCCTAGAAATTGGCAATCCTAAACTAGAATTCAGAGTCAGAGCAACGCAGCAACTCTCAAAGGATTAAAAAAGTATATCATTTAATACGTAAACAAAAGTCGTAAAAAATCGAAAGTAATTTTCTTTTTAGGCATTAAGCAAATCTATTTCTCTCTGTCCACACAGAGATCTTTTCTCAAGCAAGAAATTCTTTTATCTAAAATCTCTTTCCTGAGCTCAGTATTGCATCTGATGCCACGTACTACCATTTGCTCATATTCCAAGCTGAGAAGATACAATGAACATTTCCTTTCTTGAGTTGTTGTTAAAGTATAACAGCTTGGACTGTTTTTAAAATCATTCAGGGAAAAAAAAAATTCTCATTCAGAACTGCAGTCTAAAATTAAAGCTGCTCTACAGGCTACAAGCAGTTCCATTCAGTACCTGCTTGCAGCCCCACATTCAGCAAAACCACACTGGAATGGGAACACGGCTCTGGGAAAAAATTAAGGATCAAGATAAATGTTCATTTTGAAGAGACATTACATTATTTTCTCCTCCCTCCTCTGCCTAAGTAACAGAAATAGGAAAAAAAAAAGTGGTAGCTATTTATCCAACTTTAAGGCTTTAAAAAAACATTTAAATTTTTCTTAAAAAAAAAAAAACAGATGTAAGAAAACACTGGCTTTTGCAATTGTTGGATGCCAGTGTCATTAAATTGCCATCCATGTTTAAACACTAAATGATCTGTCTTTAAAGCAGGCAGGCCCGTGTGAATTCCTAATGGTTGTCAGAAATCCTCCAGATTATTTTGACCTTAAGGTGCATAAAATGCAGTGGGGGTGGGGGTGAATAGCAACCTAATGCTCTACACTGATTCAGAGCTGAGAAGGTTGAAGAGACGTGCCATGTCCGCCTGGTTATGAGCAGAACTTCATCAGGCAAGTACTGGAAGTCAGTGTTTACACGGCTATGTAACCGGACGACGAGGTAAACCTTAACAAGTAAGCAAGGTCACTCTTGGAACGAGAGCCCAAGGTCTTTACCTGGTCGTGATCAATATCAGCATCTCCTGTGATCACAATGCGTTTCTCAATTCTCGTTTCGGATATCCCACCCTTCACCATCTAAAGGTGATAAAACAGAAGAAAACCGGCAAGTATTAACGCACATTCACAGTGAGAACAAGAGAGAGAGAGCCCCTCTGACCTTCTGATCTTCCAAAAGCCATGCACACTGAATGGTGGAAGACAAGGGTCTACAAATGTCGCTGGATTTCTAAGTTCAACAGAGAATTCTATGGTTAAAACTGTAGTAATACATAGGTATCTCGAATGAAAACAGGCGACATTAAAATGGAACAAATGCTATTTGTTTCACATACTTATGGTATTTTTTTCACAATTTCTTGAGTTTCTTCTTACCCAGTAGGCCAACTTTCGAAAAGAAGTAACTGTTGGATATCGATAGACATTATAAGCAATTCTAGCACTTTAGGTAACTGTTTCAAGTTTGAAAAACTGTTTGACACTATCATTTGGAAGGTTTGAGTCTAGTCATAAAATTCATTGGTGACTCTATTAATTTGGTTTAGAACAATAAAAAACAGGTGTTAGATTTGGTTTAAGATATGGAAGATAAGTGAAATATTATTAGATGTTCAATCTGATCACAGCTTCTGCCTGTGGTTATGCAAGTGGCACGAGCATGGCTGCACAAAGGCTATGTGCAGGGACCTGGGGGCAGGGCCTCTGGATGAGTCGCCCAACAGAGTGGCTGACTCCACGGAAGCTGAAGGCCAAGGACACCACCTGCCTCCGACCTTCTAAGCAGACAATGAGGGCACACGACAATGCTGCCAAGACGAGTCCCAGCTCCTCAGCTGATACATTTACACACTAAAGTTTATCAACAGCTTTCGTAACTGATCATGCTATAGAATGATTATCCTATAGAATGAACACCAGAAGAATCTTACATTATGTGATAGTTAATTCATGAAATTTCTTGCTTTAAAAATTGTTGCAAAAGACCATTAAACACTAATCAATGTGAAAATCAATAGCAGAATAAAGCACTGTAAAGAAGACCTGACAGTGCTGTTAACATGCTTAACAATCCCCCAAAGGCAGTTTCCTAAAAGATTCCAAGTTGTAGTCAGAGGCAGACCAGGGAATTTATATGGCTGAGCCCTTAGATGAAACTCATGCTGCCAAGCCAGGGGCCATACTCCATATGTGGTGCCAAATATTTAAAGAATTATCTGGGGAAAAAAAAATACCCCAAATCAACATGCCACACAATCTTAAATAAATCAGAAAAATTTTACGTCTTTGGACAACTTGCTGAAAATCTTGAATGATGGTCTTTACTTGTTTAGGCAGGAGGGCTGATTTAATGAAAGAAGAAAAGGTTTGTTTTTATGAATTGTACACTATATAATTTTATTAAATTATATCTTCTTTCATAGCTTCCTTAAATATAGCTATTCATAACATATTTTTACCCCCTTGTACTTTACAAAATTGCAATTCAGTTTGAACACATTTGTCAGTGGAGCCTAAATTTAATTCCACTGGCACTGTCTATGTATACTTGGAAGTGTGTCGAGGAACAAAAACCAATTTAGGAAAAATTCTGCTTGCAATGTACCATCCTCTCCTTAGTATTCCCCTAAAATTTTTACCTTGGTGATGTGTGTGGTTGTCGTTGTTGACACGGACTCAGATGTGATGGTTTGTGCGGTCAGTAACGTGCCCGAATCACCACCAGCCCCGCCATCAATCTTTGGATAGTTGGGAAAAAAAATACAAAGTAATACTTAATGTCCATCATGTTAGAGAAGAACCTACCCTGCAGAATATGCATCTTTTAAGATTTATGCATTCAGCAGAAGATGCTACCTGTCTGCCCTCTGCGTCTTTGTAGTAGTAATTTACGGTCCAAGAGAATGGCTGGCATTTAAGACAGAGAGGCAAAAGGCTAAATGAAAGTGTAGAAGCAAACCCTGTGGGCAGAGAGGGAATGACGTAGAGGCAGGACTAAAACTACGTGGGAGTCAATCTGAGGAACATTTGCAAAACCCAGAGACATCCAGGCAGAGACGTTTCCACAGTGACAAGAATGCGGACTTTGTTATCATTCATAAGCACAGGTGGGTAAAAATAGCTAACATTTTCTCAGATTACTGAGCAACAGAACCTGACTAGTATAGCCTAAACCTACATGCCTTGGTTATTTGCTAATCTTCCACACATTTTTTTTTTAAAAATCACATTATTCCTAAAATGGTTTAGATATTGTGAGCATGTGTATGTGTATGGTTATATATATATTATAATAATACAATATATAATTTATTACATATATTCTAATGCTGTATATATGTGTTTACTTTCTATATATTACTATATACAATCTCATGCACATACCAGAAGAGGCAGAAAACTCTAGAAGTTGAGGAAAATAATGAAGCAAATATATGTGCTATTTTGATGCAATACAATAAATAACTGGAAGATGCAGAACTTGTTTATAGATTCAGAGAAAACTTCCCTAAAGGCTGGGTCTTACATATATATTTCTTTATGAAGACACCACCATACAGGCATGCAAGTATCACTCCCTCAACACCTGTAACACACGCCCACTCGTAAGAAATCTGTTGTGCTTATGTGGGATCTATGTACACAAGTGGACCACCTGCCCATAATAATTTTGAGAAATGTTTCACTCATGTACATAGTTTAGTCCTTCAAAACGTTTTGAAGGGTCAATAACTTTTCATAGTCTACCTGGTACAATAACATTATAGAAGGTTAAATTTCTCATAAGAGAAAACAATTTTTAATTTTAGATAGCTCCATTTTGAAATGATGAACATTTCCCTTTTCTAGTATTCATAAGGGTAAACACTGTAATATTTATTTCAAACCTTTACAGAACCAGTATCTACAGACCTAAAATCAAATATGGTAATTATTTAGACACACAGTAACACAGGTTACATACAAATGACCACATACCAACATTATGACTAAAGAAAATAATCCAGTGTGAAGTAAAGACAGAGAGAGAGGCAGAAAGACCATTTGTGTATTCACACATGTATGTCACTTGAAAGAAAGTGCAAGTCGATTCAATGAAGTGTCATGGCATTGGCGCAGGAAGGGCATCTATATACTCCTATTCCACAACGCATGTCAGATCAGTATGTTTTGCAAGATAATCTGTTTTCAAGGTGTGTACAAAAGTTGTTGAATACATCAAGCTAGAAATGCCTTCTCATAAGAAGGGTTTAAATGTTTATCCTAAATCTTCACATGATCTGCCTATATATTAAGATGTGATGGTTTGTGTCTATTACTAAGTCATTGATGTGACTGCAGCTATCTCAATCTAAGAAAGGGACATATGAGTTATTGTTTTGGTACACGGTTGTAAAACAGAGATGTGTAAAAGCTACGTCAAAGTCAAAAACGTAAGCTGAAAGGAGACAACAGAAATAGAAACAAACTGAGTAAAAACAAACTCAATTAGTCCAAGTCTTGAGCTTTTATACCTGTGGAGACTCATATGTGATGGTTTTGGTCTCTGTTTGAACAATGGGGACTTCCTTGGTGGAGATTTCTGTCCTTTGTGAGGCATCAGAAATTGTTACCATCTCTGTTTTTACCACTGGTGGCTGAGGTGGAAAAGGAAGGGAAAATAAATTCCAGAGGTAATAAAGTAAAAGGTGCTTAAAGGAACCTTCAAAAATAATTTCAAGAAACATATCCAAACACACACTCATACACAAAAGAAAAGAGTAAAAGCAAGTAACTCAAAAAAAAAAAAAAAAAACCAGAATGTATAAAAGAAAAACTTTCCTCCAAATATATCATACCTATACATACATTTATTTTGCATATACACATATCATGTATATGGACATATGCGTATGAAAAATAGGCTAGCATGATGGCTCCCTAAACTGTATTATCCTTCAAATTACAACAGTATCAAATATACAACACTGACATGTGTATTTTTTACTTTTAGGAGGTAATGACACAGAAAACAGAATAAGCTATGTCAAGTGAAAGCTCTATTTTTACTGCACCCTAAAGAACTGCATCATTTGTGTAAAGGTTGTTTTTTTAATAGCATGCAAGCTAGATAAGCTAAGATTTGATCTTTTTTCCCCAAAAGATACTGTTTTCAGCACAGGGATCTCAAATGTAGTTGTTTTTAAATTACACTTGTCTAAAACTTGCAGTGTTTCTTCTGTTCCATATGTTAAGTTAGTTAGAATGACTCCATCCATGTTGCATCAATGCCTTAAACAACGTAAAAGATCAAAGGGCAAATTCAAGGGCTGCTGAGCATGTATAGTGTAACACTAACCAAATATTACCAAAATACTACCGCATCTTCAAAGACAATGGCCAATGGGTAGAATTACTGAAAGAGGAACCACTTCATGTGAAATGCAGTAGAGCATAATGCCAAGTATTCAAAGACTCCTGAAGTGTTTTCTCCGAAGTGGAACACAAAAGTAAAGCGGATAAAAATTCAGTTATTTCAAGAACAAATTTCTAATATTTTCCACTCTATCAAAGATAGCATTTTGATACTGTCAACTTTGAGACTCAAGAAACCTTCTCATGGAAATAAACCCTCCCTTAGCCTAACTAAGCCTCTCATTAAGAGACCCTGCTTGAACCCAATGACCAAGACATGGTATATAGAAGGTGTCGGGAAAGTTCTCCTCTTTAGAAAAGGAAAATACATGCATTAGAGGTAACCAACAAAATGTAAAGTCAACTTGCAAAAAACTCCAGACTGATGTACAGACAGAAGGAGAAGGGAGCCCTCCTACAGAACAGTTTGGCCGCCGGCTGCCTAAAAGGAAGGAAAAGGCTCTTAACCAAAGCATACAATCCCTGGCAACTACAAGCAGACACTACAGCGGCATTCTGGAAATAATGTTCCATCACTGCTAGATGTCACTTTTGGAGCATCACGGTAATCAAGAGCCTGCTGTCAGTCGTAGTGAGAGAATGAGCCCAAAAAGTCAAATCCAATCACGACAACAGGAGCACACACTCACATGACCAGTTTTCAACATTACACATGCTTTTTTTGAATTAAAATGCAAAAAAGGCGTTTAGTTCGAGGAAGCAGTGCAAATAAAGACAACAGTTGGAAGCCATCTAAAACATGCAAAGAAAATTTTAAGTGTGAAATGGTAAGGAAAAAAGTGATATAGTGACATAGGAAAGGGCACACCACACAGGTGACCCACTTGTGGTAGAGAAGCTAGAAACCACGAACCGAGCTGGCAAAAAACGTGTGAAGCAGTGCTTTCCCCTTTCTTCCCACAAGAGAGAAAAAATAGATTCTTGATGAAAAAGCTGAAGAAGAATCGGAGGACAGGCAGGTAAGAAGGGCAGGTGCTCCCCACCTGAGAAACAGCTCTAGAGCTCAGCTCCCGCGTGGGACTCCCATTTACCTCTGAACAACAAATAATTTGTGGCAAAACATCAATGTCAACATGAGACACCTCTCCATTAACTTTGTGTTGCTCTTCCTCTGTGTCTTCTGTCCCGTCTTGCTTAACAGTGCCTCCGTTTGTACTCTTCTCTCCAGATATATTTTGGGCAACTACGTGTTCCTGGGCCACTGTGACTACCGTGCCACCACCGGCCCCTGCGTGTCTGTCTGGGCTGGCTTCGGGCACTGCTTCCTCCCTCTCTACTACCTTGGCTGCCCGGCCGGGCTCTTCTGCCGCCTCTTCTTCATACTCCTGCTCCTCCCTGAGGGTGCCCTCGGTCACAAGGTGGTGGGGCTGGTACTCTCCCACATCTTCCTCCTCACTCTCACTGCTGCTGCTGCTCTCGGAAGACAGGGAGGTGGAGTCTTTTTGTGCCCCAGGCTCCACCTGACGGCTCTCCCCAGGGCCACGCCCAGGTGACAGCTCTTTACCATCCATTTCTTCTGTGATTACTCTTTCGTCTTTCCCAACCTCTGCCCGTTTCTTCTCCTCCACTACATTCAGAGTCTCATGTGAACTCTGCACAAAAAAAGATGGATGAGGGGAAACAAAAATACATGAATAAATAAAAACAACGGAAACCCAAAATCAACGGATGGCAGATTCATGTCATGGAGAAAAACAAGATGATTATGATGGCTGACTGAAAGGGAAGCAGGGAGGATGTGAGGGGATGAGCGACGTCGGGCAATGGTGTGAACACGGAAAAGGGGAGAACCTTAACAGCATCCCTGGCTCCAGTGCAAGGCCCTTCCGACGCAGGAGCACCAGTCTGCGGAACACAAAGCAACCGAGGACACAGTCAATACGGTTTTACCTCAACAACTGCCAAAACAGACATCTGACAAAGCAAAGACAGAACAGTAAGAATCAACAGCTACAAAAACCCGTGCTCAAGGTCACACAGAGGACAATCAACACAAATGCCAAGAAGCTTTTTAAAAGCCAGCATCGTTACCCCCCCAAAAAAAAATACCTTTACGATGCAACTTTACCTGTAAGTTCCCCTTACGTGGCTACAAATGTTAAAAGAAAATGGATGTACACCAAAGGTCACTGACCATTTTAAAGGCTAAATAGAAAAACTTTTAAACTACCCGACAGTTTTGGATTTAATCAGATTCTAGAGCTTAGTGTGGAACCTTAATTCCTAAATCAGCACAGCTTCAAAAAAACGGTACTTGCGTTTTGATGGAGATAGGGGCAGGTGTGTTCTAAAAATAGCTCTAGAGTTGGGCACAGTGGCACACACCTGTAAAACGAGCTACTTGAGAAGCAGAGCAGAGGAAAACTGTGGGCCACACAGCAAGATCCTATCCCAAAAGTAAACTGGGAAACAGAACAAGATTCTATCTCAAAAACAGTGTTTAAATAAAACTTAAAGGGCTGGAGGAATACCACTTTGGTCAGCGCTCTTGCCTAGTGAGCACAAAGCCTTGAGTTCACTTCCCCAGCAGCACATAACCTGAGCATGGTGGTGCATGCCTGTAATCTCAGCACTAGGAAGGCTGAGCCAAGAGGAATGCTGTGAGCTTGAGGCTAGCCTGGGCTACACAGTGACACCATGTCAATCAATCAATGCATACAAGTATGTATGTATGTATGTTAAAATACCTCTGATTGGAAAAGCTATAGTTTCTCCAAACTGCTAAGTTAAAAATGTTCATTTTCAGAGACAGTAAGTAACAACCCAACATGTATCACAGATTAGCATAGGGACACCATACATGAGGGTAGATGCCAATGGAAGTCCTGAGTGTTTTCTCCTCAAATCTAGTTCCCTCGCTAGCATCTTTAAAATCTGAAATGGATCAAGTTTATTACTGGAGACGCCCATTCCTATCCCCTGCAGATAGCTACTTTTTTGAAATAAACTGATTTAATTCCATGTAAATAGCACAGCAACTAAATCTTCGAGAACTATCCATTGACTCAATACATTAGTTATATAAATTGTCACGCTATGGTATTACTAACTAGAGTAGAAACACTTTCTTAAAACAGAAATTACTATTAAAATTTCAAATACTCTTACACTTATTTTTTAAATGGCTACTTTACACTGATATGAAAAAGACATAACAACTTGCTGACACTTAGGTGGCATTACTATTGATGATTTCATTTAAAAATAATCCAGCCAGAGACAGTAGCTCCTTTAAGAAAGCATCTCCACGCTGAATACAGAAAGGCACTCTGCCTCCGAACCCTCTGGACACTACCTGCTGTGGAGCTGCCAAGACACTGTAGTGGGCAGCTTCCTGTAACACGCGTCAGGGTTCCACATCCACCTGCCTGAGCTCACACACATACTTTCCTGGCAGCACCTACCTACAGACAGACTCTGCTGACTTGTTTTACTACCTTGAAATGCTTGGAAAGCAGCACATTTGAGTTGCTCAAAACTTACACTAAGTAAATCATGTGACCAACAGAAAAAGAGAGCATCTTTCCAGTCTTACTGGAAACCTGGAAGCTTCAGACTAATGGAAAAACTCTGAATCCATCTGATAAGCAGATAACTATAAACTACTTTATAAGTAAAGATATCGAGTTATCAGAATATTTCTAAAGCACACACTTCATAATTTTTACAGGTCAGTGAGCTATTACTATTATTATTTAACCTCAAATTGCTTAATGAGCTCTGCCCAAGTTCAGGGAATCCCTTCAACTCAAAAAGTTATTCTCTGAATGTGGTAGGCACTGAAATTTTAGAAACAACAAATAATTAAAAGATGCCCGAATTTGGATTTTAGAAACGTTAAAATGCATACTTGAGGCTTTCCTTCTGCTTAACAGCCTGAGTTCTGAGCTTTAAGTTTAAATGATTCTCTGAATTTAGGCAGTATTTTATTTTTTGGTTTTATGACCAAAGGAGGTGGAGAAACATCCAACTATCTCATCCACATGTCATAATTCAGTCACTGTTTACTGAATGTTTCTCCCAAAGACAGTTAATTTCACCAATGAAAGCATGTGAGGGAAAGGTGCCAGAATATTCAAAAAGTGAAAATCACTCTCTTAGGTGGCTTTTAGTAACAGGGGAAACAAAGTAAAATGCACCTCAGGCAAGTGTGAGAAGGGCCAGGAGGAAAGCTTTTCTCTAGAAGGTGCATTAGCGTTCACAACAGCGCCCTCTGCTGTCCATGTGGTGGCTGAAGGGAAGGTTGCTTTCATGCTATCACAAAAGCCCTTTCCACTAAACAAAATTGATGTTATCTCCTCTTCTAGGCTCTAGAGAGGTCAGAAAAGGAAGAGCAAAGAATTAACAAAACATCAGAACAGACAGCAGTGACCTATTGAATGGAAAAGAAAGGTTACACAAGAAAGAATAACAGAACAGCATAAAGTGGAAGAGATAAGAATTCTGAAGATTCTGCAGTAGTCTTACGAGGTTTACCTGAACACCAACTTTTCTACCCCATTTTCTTGAAATCTTTGATAGCTGTAACCTCCAGAAACCAAATAAAACTCCTTTGTGTCTCACTGAAGCTCTATCACAAATTAACCATAGCCTACCTACCCATCAAACACCATTTCACACACTTTTGGTGTGGCTCCTTGGCCTCTGCCTGCACACTCGAAACGCTTCTGCCTGTGCCGAGCTTGTGTGATCTAGACATCCTGCCTCCAGCACCCTTCCTGCTCTACTTGGCCCTTTGACTTGCCAGCTTTCGGAGGCCACTTACAGGTCCGTACTTCGTGTGAGGCAATCGCCAACCACTCGAGCTTCCCTGACCTCCTGCCCTCCGCTGACTCTGCGATGCACATCCTGGACAGCAATCCACAGTGATTCCCTGAGGCATGCTAACTATGCCACAGAGTAAAAATAAATTCTTTCCTTCCTTTCCTCCCTCCCTAACCTGCCCACCTCAGGAAGAAACAAAAACTTTAAAGACAAACCCAGAGCTGAAAAGGCAGTGAAAACGAAAAATCATTTGTCCCTGAAAAATTACTAAGCAAACTTAACCTTCACTTTTCTGCTCCTTCAACAACGGTTCTTAACCTGACGAAAGGGACAAAAGGAAAGCCGAGCACTGTCCTCAGAAAACCAGAGTGCCACCGGGTCTCCATGAGGTTCGCCCTAATGTCAGAAAGTGTGCAAAAACAATCCTTAATGAACCCTATCCATCAAAGATCTTAAAAAATAAAATGCATGGCACTTGTGAGATGACCCTTTAGGCAGTGAGGAAGAGAAGGCGCGTAAGCATTCACAATATTCAGGAGTAAAAAAAAGCTTCCAGACTGGTTCAGCTCAATTACAGCCCATTGATACACCATGCCTAGGGGTTGGCGTTGGCTCTCTTTACCATCTCTAGGGGTGGAGGTTGGCAAAGTTTCTTCCCAGTAAGCGAAGCCTTAAGAGTTTCAAATGTCGTGCATTTTCCTAAAATCCCTCAAAAGTATCTTTAAATTATAGCCTACGTAATCCCTACCAGACTCACGAAACACTTCATATAAGCTTAAGGTGTCATGATCCTCACAACATATGAGAATACACATAAGCATTTATCCAGTACAGACTAAGTGATTTGGTTTCCAATTTTCTGTTCAATTCACAGAAATCATTCATATTCAAAGTGAAGCCACTCTGAAAGTTCAATACTTTTAACAAATTGCTACCACTTTTTAAAATATAAAACCCATATTACGGAAATTTTAAAACTTTGGGAAAATTATATACTTACATATAATTTTAAATTTTATATTTCAGTAAGGATAATTCAAAACAAGGGACTTTATCAAATGAACAGCAAAAGGAAGATGCAAAAGACAGAAACTTTTACCCTTTTTATTTCAAAACTTTCCAGCGGGTTCCACCACTCATGCATTTCCAATACCAGCAGGATGTTATTTGAATAGTTAATATAAGCCATCTATAAATATCTGTTGGGTAAATGGTTAAATGAGTAACTGTGGTCAGAATAATCCGTATGTACGCCAAACAAGTATATATTTGCAACACGTGTTAGAGAAAGGGAAAAAAAAGGAAAAAAGCAGTAACTGCAAGTACAGATCAACATTCTAGAGGCTGTTCCTAATTTAAACTTCACATAACATCACAGTCAAGGGTTTAGATCTAAACTGACCCGCCAAAGTTTTAAGTGTTCAGAGGGAGGACTCTGTGCAGGTATCTAGGTCACAGGGGATCCATCTTCATTAGTGGACTAATTCAACAAGGAGGTCGTAATCTGACAGAATCAGTGGCATGGAGGCTCCTTTGAGCATCGGTCATGGAAGCACGACTATGGGGACCGTAAGTGGTCCCTGGCCGGCTTGTTCTCTGGCTGCTATCCTGTGAGCAGGCTTTGCTCAGTGCTATCTGTCTGCCATGATGTTCTATGTCATCTTACACTCACAGTAGCTGGCTCTGAACCGAACCCTTGGAAACCATATACCAAAAGAAATCTTTACTTCTTTAAATGGTTTATGTTGAGCATTTGATCATAACAATAAAAGGCTGACAACACAATCACTTTACCCTGGCCTCTAATATGATATTTTATATTCCTCACATGAGGTCAAGAAAGATGATACCTCTAAGCATCATCCCAAATCCAGTTTCTCACTGCAGAAAGTCAAAGAACATTACTTTAAGCTTGGTTAAGTTACGCCATTCAACTTGGTATCTGGGATACAGATTCCTCAGAAAGTGCTACAATTCCAATCATGACATTAAAGTCATCATTAGAGTCTAACTGGCTCTGGATTTCAGACTAACCGTTACCATACATATGAATTGTCTCTTTGTTTTGGTTTTATGACACTGTTTCTCAGGCAGGGTTTTAGAAATATTTCATCTCAACTAAACCTCAAAATCCTTGAGAGTGTATTTCCACATATTCGCCGCCTCCTCCACTTCAATGTGTGTTCCGATGAATACTTTCAACTGATTAACAAAATCTATTTTTTGGAAGGGAAATACTTACTTCTTATTACTGATGCCTGCTCTAACTCACACTTCCTATAACCCTTTGCTTATCCAACAGTAAAAGGATTTCTGTCTGACACATACAGGATTACACCACAACTCAGACTAGGAATCTCCAATGGCTCCTGCATTATTCCAAACATTTCGACCCTGGAATGATCTATGCTCTGATCTTTTCAACCATTCCTTCCTCTGTGCTCCTCCGTATTCATTAAGCTCTTGTCATTTGACCTTCAGGTCATTAAACTAGATCCTGCCTTGGGCTGTTTCAAAGTCTCTGCCTTACCTGTCTACCTCCTTATGGTTTGGATCTAAAAAAGTTCCCCAAATGCACCAGTGGAGCTTTTTTTGGAAGGTGACAGTATTACAGGGGCATTACTCTCATCCACCAATGAGATCACAGTTGAATGAGCTGTAGGAGGTAGGGGCCCATCAGAGTAGGCGGGTCACTGGTGCCCTGGGAGGACAAACTCCTCACCTTCGCTCTTCACTCTCTCTGCTTCTGGCTGCCCAGGTGAGCATCTTTGCTCTGCCAGGTGCCTTTCTACCAAGGCATTTCTGCCTTGTACTAAGGGGACTGTGAAATGGACTCTCTGAAACTGCCAGGCAAAATAAATCTGTCTCCTATAAGTTGCAGCTCAAGTATTTTGTTCCAGCAACAAAAAAGGTAACCAATATAATCCTTCTTGTCATTAAAGTTTCACCCCAAATGTCATCTCTTGCTAGGCAGATGCTCCAATCCTTTCCTAATATTATAATACATATCAACTTAACACTTACCTCCCCCTAATACCTCAAATCCTCTAGTTATTAACGTACGTGTCTGTCATCTATACCCTCATCAGAACCCAAGCTTTCCAGCAAGACCAGCTGGCTAAGCAAAATCAGCAGAAATGCAAGAAGGAAAATGTAAAGCAAGAGAAAGCTAACCTCACTAGTGTCAGGGACTTCACACAGAGAGAGAGAGAGAATAGGAGCTGCTGTGGTACAACAAAATATCATTTTCTATAGGGAATCTTAAAAATAAAAATTCACCAGGTTTGCACGAGACTGGTAAACTAGTAATCTGACAGAATCTGTTATTGTACAAACAAATGATAGCACCAGGGGTGCAAAGTGCATTTCCACACAAAATGACTGTTTCCCAACTGTTAGCCACACACACCAATTGAGGGATCACCTGTCACCTAAGCTGGCTGATATTCTACATTTCAAATTTTGAATTTTCAAGTAAAGTTGTCATGCAATGTGGTGCTTCTTCCCCAGAGATTTTAAACTTTTATACATGAGAACCTGACTAAACACTCAAAAATATTGCTAAAAAATTCTTTGTTGACAAGTAAGAAAAAAGGAATGTCGAAGGCTTTGGATAGAAATGAATGAAAAGAGGAAAAAGCAAGCATAGGTCCAAGGATGCAAGGTGAACACCTTGTCTGCCTCCCGTGCTTTTCCTTCAACTGTCGGTGGTGTTGCCAACAGGTACTTCTCCTTCATGGATACAATGTCCTTGACAAGATGGTCTCCTTTTCTCTATTGTTTCAAACAACAGACATAATCAACAAACAAGACACACACAGTACACGTACAGCAGCACAAACATAACACTGGTCCAGTGGGACAAACCAGATGAAGCAGCACATGAGGAAAGCCAAACCTTAGCATATATTCAGATAATTCTCCAGGAACATTCTAGAGCAGATTGCAAAAATTAATATTATCTTCAGAAACTCTGAGCATAAAGAATTTAAGTGATATGTAACTTCATAAGACCCTACCACACATGGTGTTGCAAGTCTTAACGTTCTGTTTTATAGTTTAGCAATTTCATCTGTTCTTAAAATACTTTCAGTGTCTCAAACTCCTAAACTAGAAGCAATAACTTTGGTTTTTAATGAAAGGTGAATAAAGACAGCACTAGATCATATTAATTAAGTATTAAATTTGGCAACATTCAAGCCACACTAGACAGTGCAAGGGGGAAGATGAAATTATACTATAACGTTTCTATAAAAATTGCAGATTTAATATAGTCTAATATAGTCTGATCACTGTCTCATGATAGATGAGCATCTGGAATCCAGCCACAGGACAGGTTTGGGAGCATTTAAGAGGAACAGATATAGGTGAGAGTAAACAGAATTATTCTAGAATATATTCTATAGACAATACTTATATTAGTGTTGGAGAAAAGTAAACTATGGAAAAAAAACTGTGGAGAGACACTATGGCTGAAAACATTTTTTCAAATACTATGCTACATATTACCAGAAATTTTAGCATTTTATATATAACATTTTACATGTTTTTCAAAGATCGTATCAGTCCTGAAACATTTTAACTCATTATCCTCACAGAAAGAACATTAAACTTTCCAAGTATGACCTTTAACACAATCCTTTAATTTACTGAGTAAACTTATTACAGAAATAATAACAAGTTCATTAAATAAACAGTATGTTGTTTCTCAGCTGTACTATATAACATTTCCTTACTACTGACTGACCTAAATAAAAAAAAAACAGACCTCCAAAATTGCTCTAAAAATATTTCAGAAGTATTTTGAAACTCATAAAATTTACCAAAAAACTATGCCAATAGGTACTACCTTGCTAATAAATATGTATTTAGTATTTTAAAAGTGGTTAGCATTTACAAAGACAAATTAAATGGGAACATTTTTATGACTTCTAAAAAACAACGCATAAGATTAACGGGCTGTTTTACTGAACTGGAGCGAGACATATAGCCAACAAACAGCTAATGACATACCCCTTGTGTCTGTAGAGACAGAGGTGTGATACGTCGTTTTTCCCATTCATTAGGGCGCGGCTCAGGTGTGGATTCCATAAAATTGCGCTTGAGTTCACTAATGCTAGCCTGATGTTTCAGTATGTCCTCCTGGGCTTTATCCAGATCCTAGCAACACGTAACGTAACAAAAGGGAGAAAATCCGAAAGGAAAAAACCCAGTAGGACAAAATTAAAAAAAAAAAAAAACCAAAAAATAAGACAAAGCAAACTTATGATTAAAAAAAAAGTAAAGCAAGAAAAATGCCAAGTCTCAAAAGCCATAATATATATTATCACCTATGAATAACCTTGAGTTCATCAAAATTTGAAATTAAAGCTGATGATTTTTATGATCCATATTTTAAAGGATTCTAACTTTTCTATATAGAATTTTCAAAAGAATATTTATATTATTAGAAGGAAGCCATGGAAAACATTACCAAAATGACTAATGATTATTCTACTCTTGGATTCAAAATGCAGCTATGACTCGGTTCCTACAAAGTTACCCTTCTGGCTGGGGCTATTACTAAAATCACATTCCATGAACAGAACAAATCGAGAAGAATCAGAAATGTGGGCTCAGAAGCACAGCTGGTCTGAAAGAAAAGCCAGTCTAGGATCATCTCACCAAAAAAGGAAAACCAAAATGCCTTCTGTCAGGAAATTCCAGTGGTGGCTTTAATCCTTGAAAAACAAAAATAAGTGCCCCCAGAGTCTGTTTCAGCTCAGTCTTGCTGTAATATAACGAACCACGATGGTCCTCATGCAACACCAAGCACAACAGTAGAGCTCTACCACCTCACACACCAAACGGTCCCTTAATCAAAGATGCAATGTGCACTGGAGTAGGCCCTGGTAAATAGTACTTGTGGGATTTTTTTTTTTCAGACTGGCTCTGGTGAGTAATATGCTTAGAAAATAGTTTCAACTGAAATTTAAATGTTTTCTTAATCTCAAAAAATCATAGGGCCACCTGTGGATTATAGCTTTTTATCCCACTCCCATAGGAACAGGTCATGCATCTGATAAAATTAGAGAATCTATACTCATGCACAAGCATAGTAGCTCATCTATGAGCTTCTATAGCCATTTGCAAAAAAGAAAAACTTACGAAAATCTAAAAATCTTTGCATGGCACAGGAAACGACTGTGGCTTGAGATCAGGCACATTTCTTGCATTTATTCAAAGCAATGTTATGTATTACACCACACAGGCATTTTAGTAAGTTTAGCAAAAATACATGTCCATCAGTGATCAAAGCTGCCAAAAGCAACCAAAGAGATTAGTCAGATTATTGAGAGCTGAAGTTCTCCAGTGAATCCACTGCCATTACTACCTCCTTACAGAAGAAAGCTTGTCACGTGATACAGGGAGCAAACTGCGCAATCGTAATACGGTGGTAGGTTATCAGGCTTTTTCCTTCTTTCATTCCCTCTCTTCCCTCTCTTCCCTTTCCTTTTTCCCTCCCTTCTTTCCTCTCTCCTTCTTTATCAAAACAGTCACATTAGGTAACATATACACTCACAAAAATATTTTAAGTGAACCACACTCCTAATTACATGAGTTTGGGGGAAGGAGAGAGAAAGCACACATCAGGAGCCATGAGATTTAACATTAGATTGACAATTATCTGTTCTGTTTTATATGTATTAAGGGTAAGATCATATTACTTCAAATTCTGTGCCTTGGGGAGAACTCATTTACTTACGTATCAACTTTAAGACTAATGGATAAACTCTATTCAGTTGACCACACGAAACTTTTTTCCCAGTTGTCACTTTGAGAACTTCTAGCATTATCTAGTCCTGCCTAAGCCACTTTAAAAAGCACTGAGGTGGACTGGTAACATGCACTCCCAGTGTGGACACCCCCATGCACTCCATGCACCGTGCTCAACTGCCGGCCAGCCTGGGCGTGACCTCCCGTCCACAGCAGCCTGGCAGCCAGTAGGACAGAGTTGTTTTCTTAGATTATACAAACCTCCAACATTAAATTGCTATGTCTGACATAAATATTATCCCCTTCTATTCTCAGGGAATTCTTCTGTGAAATTAAATCACACACAGGGGGAAAGGCAAGTAAGCATAAGTGTATCAATCAGGAAGTACGAGACTCCACCTGGAGTCTGACAGCCTAAAACTTTGTAATGAGTCACTTAAAGGCAAGACAAACCAACCCCATAAACATACCATGGTAGTACATGCCACTACCACCACCACCCCCTACCAATAATGACAGGCAGCAGCCACCAGATTGTTCAGCCTTAACGGATAAACAGCCACCATTTCCAGCTGTGATTTTTCTCTTCCCATTTTTGTCCGAAAAGTCACAAAGCAATCAGCCAGAAAGGAGAGTATTAGCGGGAATGCTACCAACAGGGCAGAGATGCTGTATTTCAACTTAAACGGGGAAGCAGCATTACCAACCTGTGTTGTCTGGCCCTCAGAGGATGCAGACTATTAAGCCACTTTGGTCTTTCTTCACCTACAGTGCTGTACACGGGATGAAATGACCCTTCACAAAGGTGGAGTGGAAGATGGAAGCTCCACTTCTTCTCAGTCCCTATGTTATATGCTGTGTGGAGTATTTTTTTTAATGGCAATGAAAATATGAGAGTGCAAATATGGCATAATGGAGTCTGTTCTACCCTGGAGTGACTAGATCAACGAGGGATGGGGCAAGGTAGCGAGCAAATAACCTGTGGCTTAGTGCTGGTTACCATCTCACAGGATTATACTTTACTCCATCACGAGTTTTTCAATTTATTTTTGTAGAGGAAAAAATTGGTTTCTTTTGCATTAAAATACGTATTTAAAAATAATCTCTGAAATAAAGCCACTTTTCTTTCATAAAAATTTTTACACAAGAATAGTGTATAATAGTTGGGTATTTGTGAGCATCTAATGTCCCAAAAAAAAATGTAAAAGTTTGAAGATTAACATAAATACTGAGTAAAGGAAGAATAGTGATTCTGATATCAAAAAATAGCCATTACAGGTTAATTCATATCCTTCTTCTTTGCAGGGATGACAGTGTCAAAGCATCATAATGCTTATTCTCTCTCTCTCTCTGTGCACATGCACACATTGTGATGTGTGCGCATGCGTGTGCATGTGTGTGTGTGTGTGTGTACACAGTGTTTCTGACAGACAAGCAAGGAGCTCAGAAAGTCTTATGACCACAGGTGAAAAAACAGACAACTATTCCACAAACTCTAAAGAATCATCTTTCAATTCCTTGGTCCAGATTTAAGTCTCTAAAATGTTCATCTTTGATATTACTCAGATAAAATTCCAAAAATTGTGCTTTATCCTATAATGAATACTCAATGTGTTTCTTCACATTTTCTTTTAGTTTCTTTTACTCTGAATCTTCTGATGTGCTCTATGTACTGACAGTATCCATAAGATATGGCACAGTAAATGACCAGACCTCACTTAACAATATCAATTAAAAACATGCTGCACATGATAACACTGATTTAGCAGTGTTGAAAAAAATGCTTATAAGGGAGTTTAAAAAGTCCTCAAACGATACACCTAACTGTAAAGAAAAGGCCAAATCTTAAATTTTGTATACCTAGACTTCAAAAAGCAACGTTTCACTTTTCACATATATTTGTTAAGGATAACAAATAGTATCTTCCTTATAAGATACATGATGGTGATTCTTTTACATAACTGCATGATCCAAGGTTGAAGGGGAAAAAGCACTAGCTAAAAGTCATCTATCTGATCCTCAAACGCTATGGTAATAGGAAACAAGGGGTTCCCTGGGATTAATTTACAAATCATCACACGTAAGGTAACAAATACAGCCTCATAAACTCAAGAACAAGTTCAGACTGTGAACAAGAGAACTAACACAAAGGAGTTGTAATACATGTCAACTGCAGTTATGTCCACTGCATTCTAAGTTCTATTTCAAACTTAAGTTCCCATTCTAGGAGAACACCCTTAACATCTGTCTGCAAAAAAAAGAGTTAATATGAATTATTAGGACAATACAGGTTTCTCTCTGTCTTATTCTTTCTGATAAAAAACTATTATGATCCAGATATTTTTTAAATAATCTTACAGTTATACTCTCAACCTAGAATGTGTGGACCTGGTGAAAGGATATCAATGTAGAAGTGCCTATCCGTATCTCTCATGCACTAAAGCACTGCATATATGAAAATGTGTAGATGACATTATTTTGAGGGAAATTTATGCACATGTTTACACTCTGTATTAGAAAGGTGTAAGACGAAAGGCAGTTTGGTTGGCTTATGAAGAAGTGCCAGAAACTGCTTCCTCTTCCTCTGTTTTGTCATTCAAGTCACAGTCACAAGAAACATTAAAGGAGGTACTTCTGGCCTCCAGGTAGCAGAGGACTAGAGCCAGAGGAAGCGCAAAGGTGAGAGAAAAAGAAACGGACTGAGAAGCAGAGAGAAGAAGCCCAAAGATGAGCACAAGGGAAGGAATGAACGAAGGGGAGGTGATAGGGACATAATGCTGAATATCAGGTGGGAGGAAAGAGACCCAGAGCTTGGGGAGGCTGGGGAAAGCAAGATACCCATCTTCATCAAGAAGGGATGGAAAGCCAGAGGGAAAACATTTGTACAAGCTGAAGGAGAAGTAACCAAATTCAGAATCCTTGCCATCAGCCACTTTACGGGTCTTCTCGCGGACAGGAGAAAGACAGTCGGGCTGACCAGGGGCTACAAGAGGATTCAAGGCAGAATCCAGTGTGACCACCTCAGGGTCCTCCTGCTCTGATGTTCCACCAGTGGAAAGGAGCTCTAAGCTGTCTAGCGTAACCTGGTCAGCCTCCCCAAAAGGGTCTTCCTCTGAAATGTCTGAAAGCAAGTCCACTTCAGGGACTGGCAGTAAGTGTGGGGAAAACGACAAAGCACAACGAATGACTGGTGATGGTGGGCACATGCAAACAGTCTATTTTCAAGAGCAAAACCCATGATTGAATATGATTACAGAACAGACACATTCAAAAGAAAAAGAAATGCAAGACAGAGAGAGGAAAAAAGAAGAAATGGATAGTTAGTAAAAACTACTACCAAGTAGGCTTCATATATTAATACAATGTAGCTAGAACATAGAACGTTGGATGACTTATCAATAAAACTTACAGATTTCAACCAGTTGCACATAAGTCCTATGAAAACCAAGTGGCATTATTTACTCTTAAACCTGGATGCTGACAGACATTCAAGTATTAGCAAAAAACAACAACAACAAAAAAAGCCAGTATAACCAGTCATTTGCTGAAGACAAGATGGATTTCCATTCAAATTTTTAAAACTGATTTGTCTTCAAAACACACCTAGATATGTCAAATTAAGTAGGGAAAATGCAACAAACTTCCTGAAATGTTAAGCTCTTCTGCTCCAGATATAGTCACTCTCCTGGTGCCTCCTTAGCACACTTACATAAATTAAATTCTAACAAATTCTCCGCAGTTGAAGGCTATCCTGTAGGACACAATTTCTGTTATTTTTAACTAAACATTCAGACAAATAATTTTCAACAGGATACAAATGCTCTAACGATGTAACGTAAAAGACTGTATTTCACCTGCTATATGAAGCACTTGCCCTTGTGGCAGGCCACAGGCCCCACACAGAACCTCTGACTCTTCCTCCATGGTAGGCACTCACGGCAGAACTACTACATCTAGCAAGTTCTTCATAAATTTCATTGTTAATGTCTTCAACATTTTCAAAGTTAAAATTTGGGAAACATTATACATCAGCAGGATGGTTTTGTTCTCTGTGTGTGTATGTGTACCTATGTTCTTACCTACAAATAAACACTATGCTTGTGGAGATATGAAAAAGAAATTTGGAGGAACCAAAGACTCTTCAATATTTAAAAGACTTTACTGCTAATGTAACACTAACAACATTAAAGAACACAATGTAAGTTATTTCTCTATTCACTAAGGTACCTGAGGAAAAAAGTCAACACACCAGTTTTTCTCTCACTATTCACAATTACTCTTTGTGTAAAAGTTTCCTCATCAGTTACAAGTTACTAACAAAAAATAAAAGTTTTAATGAAGATCACTTTGGTTCATGTAAAAACATTCAAGTCAACTTAACTAAAATAATAAAACAGGACAGACTTTAAAATTTTCTTGTAACAAACCACTTAAGTGTCACACTATCATGGGTTCTATAAATTGGTGATTGATGATTATAAAGATAGAAAAACTAGTGAGTTATCTGCAATAATACAATTTACACTGAAAAATTTTGTTCTGAACAATAAAAACAAGGTTACAGAACACAGCCCAAACCAGCAACAAACAACCTGTATGTATTTAAAATTTGGGAAATTACATTAACACAAAAAATAGAAATGATATATTTTAAATATCTGATTTCTGAAATAGGAAATACAACAGCCAGTTCTAGTCTAAGATGATGTTTAAAGCCACTTACTGTACAAATTTGCCATACCTTTCCTTCAATGAGTTGTAAGTGTGGGGCTTTAGTTGGGCTCCTGACATCCCTCCGGCTGTCCCCATCCTGTACCATGGCAGCACCAACAAGCCCAGGGCCATACGCTGTGACCTCCCCAGGAGGGCCAGGAAAATCCTTCGTAAGACTTTGGTCCACAATACCAATGGGAGCTGATGAAGGATAATAATTTTGGATTACTGTAAGACATGTGAATGGTTAAAGCTTGGTAGAACATTTCCCTTTTAAATAATAAACAAACAGCATGTAAATAAAAGAAACAAGAACTCTCCTCTTAAGCTCTACAAACATCAACACTTAAACAACTTTGTTTTCAAGGCATCAAGGACAGAGGAATAAAATCTCCAGCTATCAGAGGGAAACCCCAAACAGGATTGCCCCTCAAACTCTTTAAATTTTTATACAACTCTAGTCTGAATTTTAACACACTGAACTACATAATAATAGTCTGAATTTTAACCAAATGAGAACTACACACACAGCTGGGTCTGAAATCCGATTTCTGAACACAATACTGTGATCCTGGGAGTCGACCAGTAGAAGGAGCTGTAAGACAAGCTGCAATACTCCCGAGAAAAGCGTCAGGGTTACAAGGTAACCAATACTTCAATTCTTCGGGATCGCTTTAAATCTTGCCTGGATTTATTTCTGCCTCTGTTACAACCAATAATTATCCAATTAAGGTGTTTTGCTTCAATAAGTTTTAAGAAGTCCTTCACAAGGAATCTTTAATTGAAACACTATAATGCCAAGCAGTCGAGTCTAAAGATTTCATTTGTGCTCAATAATCTTCATTTTTCTCTCACTCCTCTTGCATGTCTCAACATGACCCACAGTAAATCTAGCACACAGACAACCACTGCTACCCCACTCTGCAAACCTGGCACTCCTGTGTCCCCTTCATCTCTCCCACAAGGAGAACTGTGTACTGTGTTAAGTTTGTTACCATATTGCAAAGCGATGCAAGACAGCCTTAACCCGTAGCAAGGCAAAATGAGGAGCAGGTGAAACATCTTTCTTCACCCATAGCTGCTCTTCCAACAACAGATTCCCACGAGGCGTCTTCAATATATAAAAGCGCTCTATTGACACCATGTGGTCTGCTCTGACTCCACGCCTCGAGAGAAGCCCCGGAGAACCGCAAGCACTCCCTAGGCTGCAGGCTGGGGGAAGGCAGGGCCTAGCCTGCATCTAATACACAAAACGTAGAAGGCACCAAGTGCTTTCAGTCTGTGCCATCGTAAAATCCACAGCTTCGAACTTCCTCTTCCCTGGTCTAGCCTGTTTCACCAAATGCTACACTTAGCACTTTCCTCACTTGCGTGTTTTATTTTCTTTTGGGACAGTCTCACTGTGTAGCCCAGGCTGGTCCTGAACTCACTGGTGTAGCTGAGGCTGACCTTGGACTCAGGACAATCTGTTTGCCTCATCCTCTCCAGGCATGTGCCACCACGCCCAGATTTAAGGTAGTAGAGAATCCCAGGAACCTGAAGTCTTTTAGGATGCTTCCTCCTCTTACCACTAGCCAGCCCAGAAGGATCCTTGAATACATTTTATCTAGTTCTCAGCCTCTCTTCCCACCTCCATTTCTATACTCTGACTTTTAAGACTCTCCCAGTTTTGAAAGCCTACACTAAATCATTAAACTCACATCTTACACATGTTTATTTGCCAGGGCTTTAAAAAAAAAAAAAAAAAAAAAACTTCTGACAAGATTCTAGTAATTTTCCCTTTGAAAGTATATGGCTATTCATAAGTTTTTAACTTAATGATCTCTAAGCACCCATTATACAGGAGTCATTGCAAAACATGAAAGTCTGACCTAGAAATGGTTTCTAATGTAATGACACTAAATTCTGAATAGATACTAAATTAAAAGATATAAAGTTAAGAAAATGTCGACTGTACACACTTTTAAACACCTGTTATTTTAGTTTGCAGTTTTCTTTCTGTATTTTGGAGCTATAAGCTTTTTCAGATCTTAAACACTCTTCTCATAGAAACTTGAGAAGCCTGCGGGCCCAGGGCTGATCCAAGCTGACAGCGCCAAATGGCTTAGCTGGCGTCTTACACCACTCAAGCTACAGCCACCAGTCACCCTCATCAGACTGCCCGCTTCCTGTCTCAATCCTCTCTAACCATTGTCTTGCACCAGATAACTTCACAAGGCGAAAACATGCACCTACATATGGATGTGGACATATACCCCTTGATGACTTACTATAGCACTTAGAATAAAAACCACTTTCCTCATCACGGCCTCAAAAAACTGCATGACAAGGCCACAGGCTTTCCCACGCTTTGCTTAAGCATGCCTTCCTCTGTCTTTCGCATACACGGGCAGTCCCTCATCTTGGAGTCCTCAACCCCGCTGCTTCTACCACTGTCAATGGTGTCACCTGCTCTTCTCCGTCATCCTTCCCGGTTCAACTGCCACCTGCTTTCACTCCGCCTCAGGTCTTCATTCCCTGATGCTTCCATCTAAGTAATGTCCCTGCCTACTGTATTTGCTGCTTTCAGGAAAAAAAAAAAATCACTGCCTCCCCGACTACCAAAAATTGGTTGTTAATGACTGCTCTGCTTCCTTTTTGGTTCAATTTCTTAATCTAAATAATTCCTGTTATTTAAAAAGTATCTGGATTGGTTATGTTGATAGTTGGCCTTTAGTATCATATTGATTTGTACTTTCTGTGTAATCACTAAAGGATTTCATTTGCCAAAATTTAAAATGAACGCGCGCGTGCGTGTGTGTGTATACATATAAATTATTCCAGCCTAACTCGAAAAAAGTAAACAGAAAAAAAAAAATACAGCACATGTTAACAACAACAAAAACAGTATATGCTGATGAAGAATAATGGAGAAAATAAAGCTCCATACCAGATTACAGACTAGCGTTGGTTTTGGGGTGGAGGGGAGTTCACTGGCTGTCTGATCATGTACTGGCACGAAAGACCTCTAAGTTTTCACAATAACACAATAATCCTTTTCATGACTTACCCATCTGATGAATGACAGTGCCCAAAATACAAAGGAAAAAATAATGGACTACTGTGCCACATTTGTTGCTCTTACTTGCAAAACTCATTGTTTTCCGATACAGATTCCTATAACCTTCTGTGTTAACTAACCAAACAACATGGTGGTTTTCCCTAAGCATGGCTTAAATACCTCAAAGAAAATATACTAGTTTATTGCTCTTTTTAAAGTCTGGGGCTGGAGGAATAGCTCAGCATTTAAAGCACTTGCCTAGCAAGCACTAAGTAACCGAGTTCCATTCTCCAGCACCACATAGCTAGGTACAGTGGCGCACACCTGTAATCATAGCACTTGGGGAGGCATTCAGACAGTCCTGAGTCGAAGGCCAGCCTAGGTTACACCCATTAGTTCAGGACCAGCGTGGGCTACAGAGCGAGAGCCTGTCTCAATACATACATACATACATACATACATACATACATACATGCATACAATAAAATAAACTCTAAACCTTGCAATGTAAGAGTTACAGGGACTCACAGCAGAACAATGGCTGAAAACAGACTGTGCTTTAGAAAAACTGATGACCTCTATCAGGGCATTAAAAAGCACTGATATTTATTCAGCACTGTACAAATTCTCTGTGGCAAAGGCAAGACTTGAGAAATAATTACATGGGTTGGATTATTTTTCAGCCATATTTGAAAAAGTGTTCAATTGTTAATGAGCTACAGCACATTAATAATTCCATTGATACAAATCACTACATTAAAAATAGAAGCATTCTCATGAAGCATGGTCATGGACCCCTTGCATATATTTTGTGTGAAGCTCATAAAATTATAAAGACTGTCCAGACCAAGATTCATTAACTACACATACCAGAATCCCCATCAACGAACCCTAGGAAGTATCTGTCTATCTGTTTCCCAGATCTTTTTCTAAGAAAACTAAATCAAAGCCAATGCGTGCCAATCTTTCATCATCGTGAAAGCATTTTTACCTGTGCATATGTCTCTTCTATTGCACTTTAATTAATTAAAATAGTGGCTTTCCAAGTTCATATTTCAGAGAAATATCAAGAATATTAGATGTTCTTTACTTAAAAAGGCAATAAAAGTAACAAGGCATATGAAAAAAGTAGCATCAATTTATTTCCAAGTATACTTTGCATAAAACTACAAATATGTAGACTAGGTTGCAGAGAGAAACGTATACTGAACACATTTCTGTTCTTAACAAAATATAATCATTTAGAACTAATCCTCTAGGCAAGAGGAATAGCTCAGTGGTTAAAATGCTTGCTTAGCAAACACAAGGCCCTGGGTCTGATTTCCCAGCACCACATAAACCAAGTGTGGTAGTGTACACCTATCATCTCACCACTCAGTCCTCCTGCCGTAAGATTCTAGACTTGCCTGGGCTCCATAGTGAGTTCAGGACCAGCCTGGGCTACAGAGCGAGACCCTGTCTCAAATAAAATTAAATTAAATATAAAACAAAACTAGTCCTCCAAAATCATGAATAGCTTCTCATAGACTTGGATGGTTAGTAAGCTTCAACAGCTCAAAATGTAATGCTAAGCATCATCAATGAATTAAAGCACAGATGCAAACATACCAAAAATCCTTAAGAATTACATTCCGTCAATAGCAAGATTTTAAAATCATATAAGATACATCATAAGACAAACCAATAAAAACATTCCTCCAACATCTCACAAACAAAACCTTATAAAGAGCATTTGCACGCACTGATAATACAAAGAAATTACAGGTTCAGAATGACAACTTCAGAATACTATGCAATTATTTTATTCTGCATGCAAAAAAAAATAATTTGTTTACTCAGAAACAAATATCTGTCTCTCTAGTGTATTTCTGGTGGTTAGATGTGATCATAAATTTGATGAGTGTTTTAATGTTTAAAAAATGTATTACACCAAAGATATATTGTTCTTAATTTCTATCAAAACACTCCCCACACAATGCTACTAATCTCCATCAAAACGCTCCACTTCTAACACACTTAGCCCATCAATCTTAACACTTCCTGAAGCACATCTGTGAATACCTACTTGAACTGTCACGGCTGCCTTGATGTCCTGAGTCAATTTAAACTGTTTACTTTTTGGTATGATCTGGGTCTAGAATACCCCTCAAGAAAGCCGCAAGTATTTGGAAGTTGTGGAATGCCTACATAACTATGTGCTGTTAAGAGGTAGGGCCTGGTAGGCACAGGTAGAACACTGGGACAGGATCAGAAGGGTATGTGCTACCTCTGCCCTTCCTCTTTTACTTGACTTCTGGTCTGCATACCTTGAACAACTTTCCCTCCAGCTGCGCCTCTGCCATGTGGCTCACCATTGCCAGGGGCCCACAGATGGACTGCGACCTTCTGAAACTGTGAACTACAATAAACTTTCCCTTTTTTAAGTTGTGGACATCAGCTACTCTGTACCAGCAATGGAAAGTAAGTAACATACTTTCCCGCTCATTCTGACTTTGGGGAAGAGACAGGTGCTACACAGTGCCAGACGCAGCGAGTAAGATGATGACTGGGTGGCAGCTGGTAGCAGCATTTGTTTTTTTTTTTTTTAACACAACTTCTAAAAACACAGAAGACTTTAGAACTGCTTTGGGAAGTGTCAAGAATGATGGGGCAGTATGTTCAAAGTCCAGGTGAAATGATCTAAGAAGGATTAACAGCAGTGTGTGTTTTACTACAAGTTAACTGTTTCAGTAAACCATCCACTACAACATCACCCCTGGTAGATTCAATATTTTCTGACCTCAATGGATTGGAGAAAGAAGAATGGAATCCGAAATTACTGTAAATGTGCTCACCTCCATCTAAACTCCGAGAGACTCGCTTACTAGAGGTGCGCTGAAAATGTGGAGCTGGCCTGTCTATGAGTGTGCTTGCCTGGCGGGTCTGTGCCTGAGTGCGGCCGCTGTAGCGAAATTTGGACCCCAACGTCAAGAACTTGGCCTTTGGTGGCTGCTCTGGAGACACAAGTCTGTAGGAGGAAGAAGGGAAGGAGTAATGTTAGACTTTATGAATTAAAAAGTTAAAATCACATTATTGTCATAACTTCAAATATGACTTCTCAAAAATAAAACAATGCTACTTAAACTTATAATTAAAAATATTTATAAATTTTAATGTATATGTAATTTATAATGGGGATGAGTAAAGCCATATTCCTATATTCATAAATAGGTTTCATTGAAACTCAGCAAAAGAGGCTATTCTCAGCATGCATCAAGAATTATTTATTCTTATTAGCTTAGATCACTAATATAAACTTGTATGTCTGAATTTTTGCTCCTGGCTGTAAGCGCCAAGTAGCAAAACATTACTATTAGTAATTCTTAATATTTATGCTTATTTCTCCTGGGAAAAAACATCAACACAAGAATCTATTTCAAGTGACTCTTTCCCATGAAAACAGATCAGCGGAGATGACTAATATCTCTTTCCTGCCAGCAAAACTGTGTGAGGACTGGGCTCATAATTAATGAAGTCAAACTTGCCTCATGTCAAATACTTTTAGATTTATGCAAAAAACATTTTTCAGTATATAAGCCAAACTTTTCATGTTCATGAAAACAAAAACTCTTGTTTACATTAAGAGTTGACATCTTCCTGAAAAGATCACCCCAGAGTTTTTACACAATTCACTAAGATTGTTGTTGACAATTCAAGAACTCCACAAAAACTTTTCTTCCCATTTTCCAAGGAAAAGTCAATTCTTAAAATTTTTATATCACTTCAGATATTTCTACTTCTGCCTGTTTCGTTAGAAATCTTATTCTGCTTAATGATCAATTTTAAATCCATGTCAACGTGAGGCCAGACGTAATAAATATGAGAATCAATCCTTCAACTCAAGGTTCTAAAAAGCAGTATTCACCCAGAAAAACAGCATACCAGAAATTAAACTGATAAAAGAACTAAAAGACTTCAGGTTTTCCTGGATGGTTTGAATTTATTCATGGGGGGGAAAAGTCAGTTTCATGCTAACAGATTTCCAAAGGAGACGTACATGACCCCACGGAGAAACTGCAATTCAACTCTGGCCAAGGCCTCGAAGTTATTTTTGAAAAAAAATGCAGTCTTAAATTAGAATGTTAAAACAGGGGAAATTTAGGAGAAAAAGGAACCTTCATTGAGGCATGCACTGAATTCTCTTTTTCTCTAACAGCTGAGGAATGAAGCACAAAGAGGTTAAAATGTCCCATACTCTGATCATGAATGAATGACAGAGGTGATCTGAGAACCGTGGTCACTCGTCATGTCCTGTCTCCTAATGGCTTTAACATGGGTTTCTCTGCTTTGTAACACAGTTAGATATGTGTAACAATGTATTGTAAGAAAACAGTTATCTGTGAGAAAAGAGAGGGATGAGGTCTCTGAAAAATTCATCAGTGCCACAATTAATTGAGAAATATACAGAAGTATTGAAGTTTTTTAAGAGCTAAAGGAATAGCACAGTGGTTAGAGTGTTTGCCTATCAAGCACCAAACCCTGAGTTGATTACCCAGCACCATATAAGCAGGGCAGGGTGGTGCATGCCAATAATACCAGCACTTAGGAGGCTGAAGCAGGAAGGTTTGCCTTGAGTTCTAGGCCAGCTGGGCTACATAATAAGTTCAGGACCAGCCTAGACTACAGAACAAGACCCTGTCTCAAAAATAACTGACTAAATAAAATTTAAAAATGAAAAATAAGTTAAGCAGACCACATTTATCTTTACTGTCTACTCACAAAGTACTTTATAGCTTCTGAGAGACCGACTAAAAGAAAAAGGAGACAATTTTAAAGAATATCTCGAAGTTGCATGCTTTGATAATCCAAAAGGCAATCTCCAAAACAAAACTTAAAAACAAACATGTCTGCATTTTAAAAGTTTGGGGTGGGGGAAGGATATGTATATAAAGGGATACTTCTTTTAAAGATTTAATTTTCTTTTTTCATAAAATGAACTGAATTTAAAAAGAAGACTAAGAAGACAAGTATAATGTTTCTTGACTATAATCCCTGCAAACTAGGAGGCTGAGGCAGAAAAATATCAAGTTCACACCCAGCATGGACAACTTAGTGGGACTGTCTCAAAATAAAACTAAGAAAGGCTGGGGATGTAGCTAGATGTGAGTGAGTACCCTAAGAGGAAGGAGGAACGTTCCCTCCCTTTCTCCCTCTCTTCCTCTCTCCAGTGTTTCCAGTTGTTGCAGACTCACAGCACTAAGGAACAGCTTCTAAACTCTCATGTGTCACAAATTTAGGGCAGGAAAGTTACATGCCTTACACCTTTTGACATACTGACAAACTACTATTGAACAGTTGAGTCTTAATTTATCAAAACAAAGTATAAAGTTGCTAGTATTGTGGTTTTTCTTCCAATTTTGACAACAACTTCTCATTTATATAGTCTAGGATATGTAACTAAGTCCAACAGCTAAATCAGAGAAGAGTTTTACACTGTTACTTCTTTGCCTAATTCATTTTGTGTTAAGGTGATAATCAGTCAACTGCCATTAAATGCCTATTAATATAATTATCCACCAATATACTTTGCAGAAAATATTTTACAAAATAAGATACACTTAAAAGTAAAAGGAATGCCACAAAGTATTATCATTTTTATTATTTTATTCAAATTGCTGTGAAATATCTCTTGTCTAATTGGCAGTAGTGACCACATACACAAATTATTAGTTTATAGATACTTTTCCAGTAACAAATTTCTTTTCTGTTCTTTTTCTCTCTTTTTTTATTTTTATTTTTTTAAGACAGGGTCTCACTCTGTAACCCAGGCTGCTTCTGAACCAACTAAGCAGCCAAGGCTGGCCTT
This sequence comes from Ctenodactylus gundi, assembly GCA_004027205.1. NCBI lineage: Eukaryota > Metazoa > Chordata > Mammalia > Rodentia > Ctenodactylidae > Ctenodactylus > Ctenodactylus gundi. The sequence continues at coordinate 3,099 of PVKB01000592.1, read as the reverse complement.
GGAGTCACAGCAATCCTTCTGCCTCAGCCTCCCAAGTACAGAGATTATAGGCATGCACCACCATGGCCGGCTCTATGTGGTACTGGGTAATCAAACTCAGGGCCTTGCACTTGCACTTTAACTGCTTTGCCATTGCTCCAGGCCCTCTAACGACAATTCTCAAGCTGAAATCAAATGGAGATTTAAGCAAAGAGGAGGATTCAATGCAAAACATTTATTAATATTCTCCAAAAGAAAATTTTGATGACTTTCTGTCTTTTGGGGGGAGGTGAGAGGTGGGTGCAAGAGACAAGACCTCACTCTTTAGTCTAAACTGGTCCTGAACTGGCTCTGTCACCCAGGCCAGCCTATAACACACGAGGCCATCCTCTTGACTCAGCCCCCCAAGCACTGTGATTACAATCATACACCACCATACTCGGTTAGTGTGTGGTGCTGCGGGACAGAACACAGGCCCTGTGCCTCACGGGCAAGTGTTCTAATCACTGATCTACGACTCCAGCCCCTGGAGACTTACAGTCTAAGAAAACATAGGCTAACACAATACTGCACTATTTACTGCAATATTATCACATCAAGATTATTTACTTCCTTTTGCTATTACTTTTAATTTTCCACATCAAGATTTACAATAAGACCCTATCTTCATAAGAATTACACCAAAACTATTACAAGACTATTATTTTCCTGAGAATATAAAAAACACAAAAAAACCTCTTGCAGAGTATTACAGGTTCTGAGTAAAATGATCTAAGTCCCAATATGTCAGAAAGGAATTCAGCTTTTATGTATTTTACTACTTACGCAGGATTATTAACACATTAATTTTATAAAATCTTTCCACTATAAATCAAGGGTCATTTTTGTTTATCTATAAAAATGAAGAAACCCACATATCAAATACTAAAGTGAATCCTAAGTAGTACACAGGTTTCCATAAAGCTCTAGGACGCAACTTAAGATACTGATGTATTTGAGATACTCTGGTTCTAGAAGGCCAAGTTTAATTGAGAGCTTAACACTGAGCTTAAAGAATCTCATGTCTTTATTTCTCACTCACACACACCTGTAGGACCAACACGGCTCCGCGTTTGGCTCAGTGGTAAACTTGCATTGCTCATTTGCGGCCCCTTCAATTCCCAGGACAACAATGAAACAAACAAAAAGAACGGTAAAATAAAAGCAACGACAGAAAGACAAGGAAAGACAAAGAGAAGGGCAAACTCACTGCAGATGCCGCTGCTCACTTCAGCACAGCAGGCACCCTCACACCCTTATGAGCACCAGAAGACTTACAACCCGAGTAGCAATTCCAGGTCCCCCACTCATTACCTCTATGACCAGGGGATTGCGTCTCTGTTCCTGCTTTTCCATACAGGAAAAATAATAGTGTCTGCCTCACAATATGTTTTATAAAAATGAAAAGAACCCCTCCCAGCATGCAGCAGTGGTGACAAGGTCTCTTACACATTTGGGCAAGGGTGACAGTTTTATTATCATACCTATCTTCCACTAGCATTAGTCTAGCAATTTGCTACCAACTAGTACTTTAGTAGTTTAGGCTTTTTTTTTTTTTTTAAGTTTCAACCTGCAAACTTTGAAATTCATTTCATAGACTGGTGTACTAGTATGCGCCTATAATCTCAGCTACATGGGAGGCAGAGGCAGGAGTATCACAAGTTCAAGCTTAGCCTAGGCAACTCCGAGAGACTTGTCTCAAAGGAAAAAAATATAACACATTATAGAAGACCTGCCTACATGAATAAGACCAGGAGTTCATCCGCAGTACCATGAAAGACAGAAAAGGGGGCTGGAAGAATGACTCAGCAGTTAAAGTACTCGCCTAGCAAGCACTAAGTCAAACACCAAGTACCCAAGTTCATTCCCCAGTACCACACAAGGCAGGCATGGTGGCGCACACCTGTAATCCCAGCACTCAGTACTCAAGAGGCTGAGGCAGGAGGACTGCTATGAGTCCAAGGCCAGTCTGGGCTCCGTAGTTCAGGACCAGCCTGGGCTACAGAGTGACACCCTGCATCAAGAAAGGAAAGAAAGGAAAGGAAAGGAAAGGAAAGGAAAGGAAAGAAAGGAAAGGAAAGGAAAGGAAAGGAAAGGAAAGGAAAGGAAAGGAAGGAAAGAAAGAGAGAGAGAGAAAGAAAGGAAAGAGAAAGAAAGAGAAAGAGAGAAAGAGAGAAAAAGAGAGAGAGAGAGAGATTATTTGCATCTTTTCTAATTAATTGAAACAAAATCCACTAAGCTGATTTAAGGGACTCCTTAGACACATCAGACTTTGACCTTTCTGTTAGATATGTTGTTTTATATAGCTTTAGAAGCATATCCAATGTTTACAAATATAAAAATATTTTTGTAAGCTACTAGCTCCAAGTTTACAGGACAAATAGGCCTACTTTAAACTGGTACATTAATTTAAAATGGACAAGCCTTAGACTTTGCAGAGACAACATTATCTCAGCAATGACTGCTAAAAGCATGCAAAGGGAGCACAAGTGCAGAAGTGAGGAGTTTGGGCCTCAGAGTCAGTGGGTCTCTACTGTGAAGAACAAACGTACTACGACATTATGAAGCTATTCATTTGTGTCCAGCAACAAGAAATGCTCAGTGAACGTTAGCCTTTGTCTTTCCTAAAGGGAGTATGGCTTTTACCATCATGATTTGACAGAGAAGGCTGCTATCTGTCTAACTCAGACCTGTGTCATAAATGTTATCTACTAGCTTGATATGAGGTAGGCTCACGTTGTCTTGAGAAATATGCTAAAGCTACCAAGAAAATTACAGACTTTTTTTTAGGATTTCTATGATTACAGTTAATTGAGTTAAATGGAATCAAGCACACTTTAGGAGTTATATTTCTCCTAAAATGTTAGAATATGTTAGAATAACTAAAAATCTATTCAATTTCACTTTAAGGAGAAGGCATTTGTGTCAGCTGATAATTTGCTTCAAAAACTAGCACACTGGTAAGGTGATGGTGATGACAAACATTTACTATATACCAGAAATGAATCTAAGTTTATTTGTACAACCATCACTTAATTTTCAAAAAGAATCCTATAAATGGCTACATCACATATGGATGAT